>JAEMWC010000027.1:52500-97500 GCA_016490735.1 Pachyseris speciosa
GCTATCCTCTTGAGATCGTCACAACAATAATGGCTGAAGTTAATTTCTCATCAAGGAATGAGGCTTTACAAACGAAAACTATAGTAAGACATCAAACAAAATTTTGCCACTAGTTACTACATACAAGCCGGCTTCACCGAATCTTAGAACGATTCTTATGAAACACTGGCACCTCATTTCAGACAACCCTACACTCGCTCAAATATTTTCTTACACCCCTATTGTCGCTTATCGGAAGGACAAATCGTTCAAAGACTTTCTAGTCCGAGCAAAAATCCCTTCCCAAGTTTAAAACAACAAAACAGGAGTTATATGCGGTAAGGAGGGTGACAATATTCCAAACATTAATTTTGGTAGGGCGATACATATACAACAATTTGCTTTTTTTCTTCATTTTTTTAATTCTTAATAGTCAACATTTCCCTACGATTCCAGTCTGTGGGGCAACAAGCAAACTTTCAACCTTGCAGGAGGGGAGACTGGGTTCGACACCCAAGAAACGAAGCTACCAACCTACTGGAACACATCCTTCTCCAAGATTTGCCTGGGGATAAAGGCCGATGGACAAGACAACTTAACCTTTGTTGTCATGCACAAGCAAGCCAGCTCCCTGTATTCACTGATCGCTGACGGAAAACACCGCAACACTGCACTGCATCGTAACACTTGGAAGACGCTGATAGGTTCTGAAGCTTCTCTCCAAATCAACTGTAACAAGGAGGCGTTTCACGTTCTCGGTGGTCACAGTGAACTTAGCAAAGCAAGAATCGGTATCCTTGGTAACAACGAAAACGACTGCCACTCTTGTGACTCCAGAATTGGGTTTGGCACTGGTGGGCACCCTGATAATTCCAGCACTTATGGAAACAAGGCTAAACACGGCGGAGACAATGGAGACGAACACATTAAGACAATTGGTTACATATTGGTACAATAAATACAACAAAGACCATCACATGATGAAGACAACTATTTGCATTTAATTCCCTCATTGTTATTAACTTTGAATGTGACCTTTTCCGGGCTTCGTTAACGTATCATTTCTTTATCATCATTATTAAAGTTATCATTGTCTTTAGCAGTATTGTGAACAGTGTCGGCATCGCTATTTGTATTATTCTTATTAATATCATTATAATCTAAATTTGCTTCATAATATTTTAGTGATTCCATTTTATGAGCTTTTCTTGGCCACAGTATGATTTCAATTAAAAACACTTCTTAAATCCTTTAAAATCTGAGTGGCTAAGAACTGTGTTAAAACGAAATAATTGTAGTACCGCTGAAATAACGAACCTTCATAACTAGCCTGTGAGCAAGCTCTGTCTCTTCTCCCGGGAGAGCTTGCTCGCAGGCTACTTCATAACCATACAAATATACCGCTGAAATGTCAGTTGTACTTTTCGCACTCGTGGACGCATGCGCAGGTGGCTAAGACACAACTAACACGTAACAATTAGGAAGAAAATAGGAGACATCACCTGCCTAGAAAGCAGAACCATTATCTAATGTTTGGAGAATTCAAGACCATGGGAAACAGTTTATTTCGTTTCTGATGCCCTTTTAGGACTAGAAAAATGAAGCCAATCAAAAGCTGACGTGTGAATATCTGGTTTTAACTGAAAAGTCTCTACGGTCTTAAGATAATTTTTTGTGAATTATTATTCACATACAGAATATTAAGATATACAGCGTCACAAACTCAACAAAGTCTTTTGCCGGGGGCTTGCACTTCTCCACAATTTGACTTTAACTCACACTGCTGCCCGCACGGGGCAGCTCAAGCACTTTAAGATCTCATAGTATAACGCATAGAAAGTATTTTCATGAGTTTAAGCTATATTACAGAACACGACATGAGGCCTAGTCTACAAAATAACATGAATGAATGTTGGAAGTTAGTGAATAGAAACCGTTGAAAGTATTGCTAGATTGAAAGCTATTGATGGATTTGAGGCTACAGAATAAAAAAAAGATGCTTTGAACTAATGCTAGATGGGAGGCTAATCAAAAGAAACCGCCTTCATGAAACTATTTCTAGATTAGAGGCACGTGCATGGATACCGGTTTAATTGTTGCTAGATAGAGGGCTAAAAATATAGAAACCATTTAAAAAAAACTACAAAATTAAAACTTAATGAATAGGAAACGTAGGAACTACTGCTGGATTTGAAGCTAATAAACGGAATCCTTTAAAAATGATACAGCTGGATTGCAAGCTAATGAATGCAATCTACAAGAGCTATTGCCAGCATGCAAGCTAATAAATAGAAACCATTGAAACTATTGTAAGAATGTAGGCTAATCGACGCAAACCGTTAAAAAAAATTCCCTAATTAAATGCTGGTTAATAGGAGAAGTGAATTACTGTAACATATATATTTCTGTAATTGAAATGGGAACGTAAAACTATTGCTAAACTTGAAAGCTAATGAATAGAATCAGTTGAAACTATGGCTAGATTGAAAGGCAATCAAAACATATAACCGTTGAAACTGTTGCTTGGTTGCAAGCTAATAAATAGAAACCATTGCAACTATTGATAATAGAATGGTTTCTACAGTAGCTTGGAAGGTTATAAAAGAACACATGTAAGGAGTGGTATTAAACTGGATTACTGTTTGTTTCACGAGTTCGTTTATTTTCCATCCTGATTTTTCGAACGAGAAGCTGTTTCTTCTGCAGCTCGCTGTTGCACCCTGTGGAGACCATGGGAAAAATTAAAACCTGCCTTGAGCAACCTTAGTGAGCTGGATGGCACCAGAGGCGGTCCCCCAGTGTTATCCCTTGGGGTGAGTTCAATCTTACGGACATCAACTGGGAAAATGGTTCCATAAAGTTGCAGATCATTGATGAATTTAATCTTACTCAGGTGGTTTACAGAAGAACCCTTGGGAATAATATCTTAGACCTTGTTAGCACCACTCATTCTAACTTTATCAATGGAACCCACATTGTGCCTGGATTGAGTGACCACTCGCATAGTGCAGCCATATGCCACATTAACCTCGAGGTTCCACCGCCAACGAACCCACCCTGGGGTGTTTACCAGTATA
This sequence comes from Pachyseris speciosa, assembly GCA_016490735.1. NCBI lineage: Eukaryota > Metazoa > Cnidaria > Anthozoa > Scleractinia > Pachyseridae > Pachyseris > Pachyseris speciosa. The sequence continues at coordinate 55,557 of JAEMWC010000027.1, forward strand.
ACAGGAGCACCCAACGACAAGTTTCGGTAGATATCTGTTCGGTGGATGAAAGAGTGCACTCGGATTTTCGTTACTAAAACGTGGCCTAAAAGATTCACAATCGGGAAATCGTCGCCCGTGAGGTTTTCGGAAAGGTCGTAATTGCTAGTTTTGGCAGTCAAAAACGTCTGCTAGCATTTTCGGAAAGAAAATAGTTCCCCAGAAACTTCGTAAAAAGTTCATTTCAGTTTGCATTTTCTCCAAGGAAGTTCCCTAACATTTTCGGGCAATTAAAATTTCAGCTTAGGGAATCCGAATAGATGAACGTCTTCTAGCTTATGAAAACATCACTTTAAACAGACTTCAAACACCATAAGGTACTTTAAAAATGCCTTTCTACTGCTTTTGGTTGATTTGGCTCGTTTGGGTGCGAGCGGATATGAAAGCGAGCGGATATGGAAAGACTACACGATAATCTTAGGAGGCTTTTTTATTTTCTCGTGCTTCTGACCCGACAATAGACACACAATAGTTCAATCTTCAAACCAGTTTTTCCTCCGGAAAACCGTTAAGGGACGAAACTTTCTCCTAGTTTGGCTGAACAACCGCATCAAACGACCCATACTCCAAAATCATCGACGCTACAACACAATTCGTCGGAGCAAAAGTGAGCAGGAGTGAACCAAAATCAGGCAGCTCATTAAACTAAGGCACAAGGAAATGAGGAGGCGCACAACGAATATGTGAACAACCTTCTAGATCTCAAGGAGGAAGTCAATGACTACACCAGTAAACAGCAAGCCTATATCACGCAGACGCTCTTAGTCTATAGAGTGATTTGGAGCTTGGTCTCTAACCTGGCAAATAAACTTTGACACCTCCAAGTGTTATGTGTTGCGAATTAATAAATCCAGGAACCCCATTACTCACCAATATACCATGTTGAACCAAGCCCTAGAAGTGGTTGACCATCAGGCATACTTAATGATCACCATTACTGAACCAGTGAGCTGGAAAACACACATCTTAAAGGTGAAGAAAAAGCCAATGAGTACTTAGGCTTCATCAAAAGGAATGGTCACTCCTGTCCTGACAGGATCAAGGCCCATGCACATATCTCTCAGGTCAGACCTACATTTGAATACGTGTGTATATCGAGGGACCCTTATAGGAAATAAGATCGCCAAATAGACCTTCTAATTATCGAGCGAGTTCAGGGGCGGGTTGCTCGTTTTGTAACTAGGGCCTACTCAAGAGAAGAAGGATGTGTCACTCAACGGTATTGAACCATCTCAAAACTGGCCATCATTAGAACACAAGAGGTAGCTAGCCTGATGGTGCATGCTCTGCAATTCCTTTAACCAACAGGTGGAAGTGACTATTCTAACCTACGTCCATCACCGGACCTTTTTCGGTACCCGCGCCCATTCCCTCAAGTTTATCTCACTTCAAGCATCATGTGATGCGTGCAAGTTTAGTTTCTGGCCGAGGACGAACAAAGATTGGAACAACCTGCCCACTGAGTCAATCATATCTGACTCATTAAGTCATTCCAAGTCAGCTTTGAACTCCATGCAGACACCTCTTGCTTAGTTTTATGATTACCATTACCATTACCATTACCATTACCATTACCATAAGCATTAGCATTAGCATTACCATTAGCATTACCATTAGCATAAGTATTAGCATTAGCATTAGCATTAGCATTAGCATTAGCATTAGCATTAGCATTAGCATTAGCATTAGCATTAGCATTAGCATTACCATCATCATTATCATTATTAACAAGGATTTTGCAAGTGACAGATGTAGATGCAGATGAACTGATCTCTTGTTGTGTTTCTTGATCGTGAGCGCTTTCGACACTTCTTAAATCTAGCTTAACTTGTAACGAAAGTGTGGCGATGAATTTAATTTGGAGCTTTCGCAAATAACGTTTCCTAACAAAGGGATCAAAACATAAAACCGCGAGTGGTTTATAATTCATTTTTAACTGGTAAGTGTCGTCAAGTAAGACACCAAATTGAGGCATCTAATGGTTGTTACAAAACTGTACTTTATCTTACAGTAGATGCTTGCTTACAGTCGCAGGAGCGTGACGTACCACGATAAAGTGCGGTAATGAAAAATATATTGTAAACACACAGCGCAGAGGAGTTCTGGTCATTTAAAAACTCAAACCCTGAGGTGAATAATGGTTTTTAGTATATACCACACAAGCTAAATAATTAGCGGACCAAAACGTTACTTTATGTGTGACGATATACCGACAAGCGGTCGGCAATTGTAAATTCTCTCGCGCCGCCTGCTCGGAGGTGAATAGTACTTGCTAATCACCTCCGAGTTAACCAATCAGATGGTAACTAATAGATGTTAGTATATACCACTCATTACAAGTGAATAGTGCATTTCGCGCGCTCTGATTGGTTAACTCGGAGGTGATTTGCAAGTACTATTCACCTCCGAGAAGCCGGCGCGCGAGATCCGCTTGTCGGTATATTGTCACCGACAGATAAAGTAATGTTTTAGTCCGCTAACTATTCAGCTTGTGTCGTATTATTCACTTCAGTGTCGGTGAAAGTGGTGGATATTTACCCCGCCGCTTCGCGGCTCGGTAAACTGTATCCACCACTATTTACCTCCACTTCGGTGAATAATTGTTAAATTCCACACACAGCGCAGTCAGCGCGAATTTGAAAGTTTTGCGCCCCACCTTGTCGTGCGACATGAAGAGCAAGTCGGCTTGGTGCACCGCGTTGGGTGTTGGCACGTCAAACTTTGGGCGAGGAATGCGCCGCAGCGCGGGAAGAAAGATTTGCCAAAGAGCCTGCTTTTGCAACCACCCTTTGGCCACATTTTCCGAAACCTTTGCGGCTTGGGCTAATTTTTTCACTGTGGCAAACCCCTCCCAATAACCTTTCAGGCTGTAGTAAATTTTTAAAGGCGTTTTTCCATTGAACATATAAAACAGTGGGAAAGATGGCGAACGCAAACTGAGGGGTGTGCTGTGGGAAAAAGATAGTTGAAAACCATGAAAATTTCGAACTTGTCTGTCAATGTTGCCAAAGAGTTGAGGAGCTCGGCACACCAACCAAAACCAGGGCGAAGGTGGGGTGGACAGCCAACCCTGTTTCATAGACCCACCTTTGTAAAATTCTCGAGAAACATGAAATATTTGACGCCGTCAACACCATTTCGGTTCCCGGCCAAGAAGTGAGCGCCCCGTCTCGGTGGACGTTTTTGGGAAACCTCATCCAAAATTTCAGGGAGTTTCTCATCCCCAGGTCGGCGAATCACGTTTGCTCTTTGCATGATTACTTTGAAGCGGTTCCAGAAGGAGTTTGGCCGCGCAAAAAAGAAATTCTCGCACACCACTTTCCTGCCGTCGTAAAAATTCACCCAGCATCGTGTCGCCGGGCGGAAGAAAGGTTCGATGAATGGTGGTGGGACTTGAATCAATCAACGTGATTTCGACAACGAGGGCATTCTGTTTCGAGATGGGCGCAACAAATTTTTAGTTCAGCTTTCAGAACTGCAGCCGGCATGAGAAATCCTCCGAATAGCACCCCCACGCAGAAACTCGCAGGGCACAAAACGAACCAAAGGTCCATTGCAACATGTTTTGGTGAAGCCTTTGTTTAAATTTCCGGCCTTCACTCCGCGACGAAACGTTTGGCGTATTACGCCTGGATTTTTTCGGGGATCTCCATGTAGTGGTCGCTGACAAAGTCGTTGACCATTTTCAGCTTGTCGAGAAAGACTTTTCCATCGAAAGGCTCCCCCCTGAGATAAAACCGAATCGCATCGAGGACCCGGGCGAAGTTGGCCCTGTCAGCTTTTTTGTCGTATTTTTTGAAGCTTGCCACACCTCTGACAACAAGCCCGAAACCCGTCAGAGTAGGAAAAACAATTGGGTTCAAAGTAATGCCTCCCACAACCGCAGAAGAAACGATGGCCTTGCCCGCCACAACATTGCAAAACAAGTTTTTTCTTTGGAAAGAGTGAAAAAGCTTGTCGTATCCCCAATGTTTCTTGTGGTAGAAATCGTAAGGCTTCTTCAACATCTTGACGGTGTCCCGTTCAAGGGATGAGGGATGATTGAAGTCGAACACACAAAGTTTGGGTTGGTTGTTGTCCATGGTTAAATCAAAAGATGAAAATTTATGTAAGGAACTCGGCTGCGAGCGTCACTTTGGTGTGCTGGTCAATGCCAGCAATTTTGAACGTCAATGCGGTTGCCCTTGGAAAATACAAATGCGTTCTGAATGCGTCCAACGTTACCCAGCCAGTCGCTCCTCTGCTGATATTGTGGTTTAAAATTTTGATCTCACGCTCCCCTGTGGTGACATAAGCGGCCACAGATCCATCTTTGGGCATGGAGGTGCGGTCGTAAAAGTGCAAATCACAACGAATTAACTCCTTGAAGAAGGGGGTGTATGGAGACCAAAACGTTGGCATGGAGAAAACGTCTTCTGTTGCTGAAGTGCCAGTTAGCAGGTCGCTTGCTATCCTGTAAACCAACCCATGCAAAATCACAGGTTTCGAAAACCGGACCCCCCTGTTCTGGTACCTGAATTAAAGGGCGTCATTGTTGTAAACCGCGTTGTTATTCAGAATCAAATTTCCACCCAACTTTGGTTGGTGAATCAAATAACTGTTCATTTCAAGGTCCTTTTGCATTGTCATTTGCCCGTTTGTACCAGCAAATAACGCTGCACGCCCATCTTTCACATAGTGTCCGTCCAAATCCAAATCAGCACCCAACTTCGGTTGATAAAGGGCAAACCCACCCAGATCGAGGAGAGTCTCCATCACCATCCTAGCGTCCCAACGGAACAACTCCAAACCACCAATGCGAACTTTGTTGTAATTCAAATCCAAGTCGGTCCCCAATTTTGTCGCCAAGAGAAGCTCACCGTTCATATTCAAGTCGGTTTGCATGGTCATTATCCCACTTTCCCAGCCCAAACTGCGTCAAAAACACCCGAGTCCACGCTGGAAACGTAGCCGGAAACCAAGTAAACAACCAGGTGGCCTGTGGTTGAGCCCGAAGTTGAGCCGTGCAGATCCAAGAAGATGTACTTGGGAGTGCTGTCGCTCCACCGGTGGAAATGAATGAGGGTTTTTGTGTATGGCGGGTTGGCGCTGCTGAAGGATTGAGTGGTTTGGCTCGTGATGGAAATGACGGTGGCGCTCCCCCTCACGGACACATTTTTCATTTCCGGCGGAAAATATTCAACCACGAACGTGTAATACCCTTTCGGCAGCGGATAAAGATTGAATCCGATCCGCGAGCGGTAATAATTGCTGCCCCGCGTCTTTGGTGAGAGTAAATTCATAGGCGTTTTTGTTGACCCCGTGTGGGGAGGCGGTGATGTTGACTATCCCATGGATTGCAATGTTGTTTTCGGATGAGGACTCATCCGAATCTTCCATGAGGTAGGCGAATTGATCTTTTTGCCCACCGGACTGCGAAAGGTGTGAATGGTCGACATAATCCTTTGTTGCAGCGTCTGTTTTGTCTACCGGTTTTGCGAGAGCGGTGATTTTGTGGGCCCCCATGTTGAGATTGCCTGTCATTGGGGTGCTTCCATCAAGTTTGACAAAAGTGGTTGCAACATAATTTTCGCTGACCACACCAAGCGGGTCGGCTGGCGGGAAGAGATTCACAATCGAGTGGTCCTCCGCGCCAAGAATGCCTGTCATTGGGGTGCTGCCATCCCTTTTCAGATAATCATTCAGGGGAGGAGCCGGACCTTGCGGGCCTTGCGGGCCTCTGAGCCCTTGAATGCCGCGCGGGCTTTCCGCTCAACGCGGGCCGGCATCGCCTTGTCTCCTTTGTCGCCTTCGGAGCCTTACACCCCTTTTGCGCCAGCGTCCCAGCGGTCGCTTTTCGGCCCTTGTGGGCCCGTTGGTCCTCACGCACCGGTTGACCATGTGGGCCTTCTTCACCATGAGGGCCTTGCGGACCTTGAGCCCGTGTGGTCCTTGTGGACCAGGCGGCCCAGCAGAGCCTGGGGCTCCCGGGGCTGTGTCAGCTGGTGCTGCGCTTTTTGGATTGTTAAACGCCCCAAGTCCCGCCGGCGGGTTTATATTTCTTCATCGAATTTATTTCATCAGTTTTTTTGGTTTGTCGTAGTAAAAGAAGGAAAACTTCTTGTCAGTGGCGCGGTCCAGCAGGTTGTGGTGGACCCCCAGCTCGTCGGCGATTCGTTTGTTCTCCCTGGGGAGGAAGCGGAAAAGGCAGAAATGGCTGCAGTTATCCCGGATGTTTTTGGGAACCTTCTAGTAGGTTTGGGTCAGGTAAATGACGCTGCAGTTCCTGTGCCGGCCGTTGATGAAATAGTTGATGATGTCATTCTGGTTTTCTTCGCAAACCAGATCACCAGACACAACAAATTTTTGGGTGTCGGTTGGAAGTTCTTCGAGGGGAATGATTTCGTCGCCGGCGGCCTCAATGACAGGGTAACCAACCTTGGGGTCGACGTTTTCAGCAAAGTCCTGAAGCAGCGCCTGGTACTTGTTTTGGTGAATATTCTTGGAAAAAAGAAAAACTTTGTCAAATTCCAACAGCACGTACAGCATGTGCAGCAGGATGTTGGTTTTGCCAGAGTTGCTTGGCCTAGAAATCAACATCCGAAAAACATCAGCGGGCATGGCTGGGTACCCCTGCATGAAGCTATTTGCAGCAGAACAGTCAGGATCATAATTGAGAGTTTTCATTTTCCCTATATATAGCGTTGCACAAGCGCGACCGTCATGTCAGTGCAAAAGTGGCAGCAACGGGCTAAGGCCGCAGCCAAACTTGAAAAGCAGGAGCAAGAAATTCGCCGAATATTCGAAACAAACCGAATCGCCAAGGAGTTTGGTCAGGTCGAGGTTGTAAAGCTTTTCAAACCGATCACAATCCGGTTGGACAGAAATGCCGCAGGCGATGCGCAAGAGCCGGGGCCTGGACCGAACTACGAAATGGACGAGTTCGACCGAGCCAACCCGTTTGGTTGGGAAGATTTCAGGCCGAGGCTGAAACCCCACCACCGTCACCAACCGAAGAACAAGAAGAAGAAGAAGAGTTTTCAGCGTCCCCGCTACCATTGGTTGAAGAGGAAAGTGGTGATGTTGAGAGCACCCCACGGCCAACGTGGGAAAAACCGGAGGTGCCAAGCTTTCTCAGCAACACCAATGAATCGGATGCTTTGCGAACGGCCAAACGGCTTATTACACAATACGAGGATGACCCCCAGTACCAAGTGCAAGAGAATGCGTCCCCATTTCACGGTTTCACGGTGACAGATCTCCAAAACTTTGTGGCTAAAGTTGAAGACCGAGAAGGGGAGGGCGGCGGGAGTTTTCGCCACAGCAGCCTCAACCAGGGAAAAGGACGTTGAAAACAACTGCCCCACGCTCCCTTATCTTGGGAACAAGACATTCTGACCCACAGGCCCACTATCGGTGGGCCAGAAGATGAGGAATTGCTGAGCAGGAATGGGAAACGGACGGTTCCGGATTTGGGGCCGCCGAAGAAAAAATGATCGACAGGTTGTATGTGACTAATTTACAGGTAATCTGGGAGACGACACAACAGTTAATAAGAATAAGTAACTAATAATCATTGACAAGATCGCTTTTTACTGATTTCTTGAAGTTTGAAATAGAGCAGGTTTTCAAATTCTCACTGATTGAGCTCCATACTTTGGGGCCCTTAAATCTTATTTTAAATATTCCATAATTAGTTCTTACTTTAGGTAAAGTATAGGACATATTAGAAGCACTTTTTGTATTATAGTTATGTCTTTTATTGACTTGTGTGAAGAAAGTATCAAACACCACTGGTAATCGTCTATTGTGAAATTTATGCATAAAGACAGCAATATTAAGAATCACAAGATCAGGCAGTTTAACAATATTTAAGCGTTTGAAAATTGGACTAGAATGCTCATAAAATTTAGAGAAAATGATCACTCGCATTGCTCTCTTTTGTAAAATAAACAAAGCCTGGGTGGTTGAAGAATAGGTGTCACTCCAAGAAATTAAACCATAGATTAAGAAGGGATATATTAAGGCATAATATAGGTTAACCAGAATATCAGAATTCACAAAATAACGAAGTTTAGAAAGAATCCCAATATTTCGCTTAATCTTTTTAGCAATATAGCTTACATGACTTTTCCATGATAAATTAGAATCCATTATAATACCTAAATATTTTAATGAGAACTCTTGGTTTACGTTTATGCCATTTAAAGAGAGTGTGACATGGAAGGGTAACTGTCTTTGTGGAGAGTGGAAGATGACAAAGTTAGACTTATCAATATTAAGAGAAAGTTTGTTAGCACTCAACCAAGTATGAATATTTACTAGTTCATTGTTTACTTTAAGTTCAAGGACCTCAAGATTTTTGTGTTTATAAAAGAAATTGGCATCATCTCCAAATAAATAAAAATCTAGAATCTAGAGTTTCAAAGACAGAAAATCGTCAACGATTATATAGCGTCATGACGACCTTCAACCTGTTGCTCTACTCGCGCCTTAACTTGCGAAGTTGCAGAACACCAGGGGCGCCCAAAAGCCCCACGATTTTAGAATCTTCTTCATTCCACCGATTGAGTTGGACTCAGGGAAAAATTACAAAGCGGCATTGAACAGGCTGATCACCATGAGCTACTCGTGGTATAATATTGCAGAAGCTTTCGGAAACAACAAACTGAAGTTGAGAAAAAAACCGGCGATTGGCAAAATTTAACTTTTCCTGATGGGATGTATGATTACACCACCATCAACCGTTTCTTGCAGGCTCATACGGGGTTTCGTTGATCCGACGGCCGCAAACAAAGAGCGCATCTTTAATTTGTATTTGGACTTCACTATTTACCGGGTTGTGTTTTTGTGGCGAAGGATTATGAAATTGACCTCTCCATTGGGGGTTTGCCAGTTTACTTGGATTCGCGAAAAAGATTCTGAAAGATGGCACCAATTTCGTTGGATATGTGATTCCGGACATCACCCGTAGCGTCGACTGGGTTTTTCTTCATTGCGATCTGATAACGCGGCGGGCAAATGATGTGCCAAGCGACGTTTTTTACAGCTTGTCTACCACAGATCTCCGGGTCAGTTACCGTTTTCAAGCAGAACCTCGTCTACTTGAGTTTCACCCTGTCAATAAAATCCGGATTGATTCTGTGGGGATTCGGGTAACAGATGGGCGCAACAACACCCTCGAAATTTGAGTTGATGTTGCTTTGAGTCTCATGATTGAAGAAGAATAAATTCTTGCAAAAATATAGAGCGCTTCTCACCAGAGGGGAAAAATGAATTGTCCAAGCGAGTGGATGAAGTTTTTTGACGAGCGCGCTGGCCGTTATCGTTATAAGAACAAAGGGTCGGGAGTGATGCGCAACACCCTCTTGGCTTTCGGAAAAGTGTGCGAGAAGGGGGCGACGCAGGCTGCGAAAAAAACCGCCAAGGTAGCGACCGAAAAGGCGGGCCAAAAACTTGGCGAAGTGGTGGCTGAAAGGGGGGCTAAAAAAATTCAACAAATCTTGCGAAAACGCCGCCCCGCGGCACAACCCAACCGAAAAACGAAACCCCCATTCCAAACTGGATTATTCCACTCCATTCTATCCCGCACTGGATTATGAAGGTGATGATGAAACCCGAATCCGCCGCGATCTGATCAACTACAGATACAGGAAAAATGATTACAACACAGGGACTCAGCTGAATGTGGCCACCTACTCAAAGCTTTACCCTGTCATTTACTTCGACCTCAGAGCAACCCCAACAGCATGACGGGCGACCCGAAGAAGTTGGTTCTGCACTACCGGTTGAATGAAGCCGCCAACGCTCAGGATTACACCATCTTCGCCTCCGTCCTGAATGAGGAAGAAATTGTAATCAAACAGATTGGAAACGAGCTGGTTGTGGTTTGAGCCTGGGTTGAAAAATTGTTTCTCTTGATATAAAATGGCGACGGCGTATCATCCGTTCAAGACTGCGCTGACTGACGGGCAAAAGGAAAGCCTCCGAAAAGCTTGCGCCACAAAAGCGGCTGTGACTCTGCGCGTCAAGCCTGAACAAATTGGGCATGGTGAAGACCTCCTCCTGACCGCCACCCAAATCAACCGAATGAAAAAGGCCGCCAGCGAAAAGCGCGGCGCCGATGTGAAAATCAGAAGACGCAGATCAGAAAAACCGAACAGCGCGGCGGCAACCTTTTTTCCACAGTGCTCGGTTTGGCCCGACCTTTGCTCGCGCCCGCGGCAAAAGCTTTGGCAACCGTGGGGCTCAGCTCTGGCGTTGAAAAAGCTTTGAAAGAGATTTTCGGAAATGGTTTTGGCCCCCAGAAGGTACAGTTGTACAAACTCACGCAAATGCTGTCCCCAGACCAAAAAAGGCAATTGAAAAATTTCTCTTGGGGAAAGATTTGGTTCAAGGGGCTGGGACCGCGCAATGCGGTGGGTTTCTTGGCATGTTGGCTTTCCTCGGCATTCTTTTTGCCCTTGGCCTTGTCAAAAAGACGTTGGGGAATGGAATGCAAGTGCGGTCGCGCCCTCATCGACTGCCTCCACCCCCTGCCCCCTCCAGGAGCAATGGAATGCAAATGCGCCCTCCACCTGTTTACGGCCGCTAGGAGGACTGGGAACGCCCAATCATCGGGCGGGAAAAAAATGAAGTTCAGGGATGTGCCGCTTTCCAACGTTGACCTGATAAATTGGCGCAAATATTTGGAAATCCCACTCAAGGGCATCTTCTCGCGCAACGAGGCCAAATCCCTACACCATTCGCCCTGCATCATCAACCTGGATGATTTCGGAAACATGGGCACACATTGGGTTTGTTGTTGGAAGGGAAAGGACATGGAGTATTTCCACTCTTTTGGAATGCCTCCCCCAAATGAGTGGGAGCAGGAAATGCGAAAGTTGGGAAAAGAGGCACGAGTTTTGAAGACATTCTCAAAATGTTTTCTGACGTTGTGCATCACAACGAGCGGGTTGTGAAAAATTATTTCCTGAGTATACCTTGATCCCATGGAAGTTTATTGTGTGAAGGACAGACGCAAAACTTCGAATGTGCCTGGGACTGAAAAGGTTGTTACAACCAAAAACGGCTGAGGAATGCTCAACGCCAAGTGTGCGGTTTGTGGTAAAACAAAACCCAGCTTCTCGCCAAAAAAAATAGCGGAGTCCTCTCTTGCAGAGGGCGCTGGTGTTTTAACCGATCTTGCCGGGACGGCTACCGATCTGTTTTTGCGACATGGTGTTCCATTTCTCGCAAAAAAAGGGGTGGAAATTGGGAGGTATTACGCTTCAGAAGCTTTGCGAAATCCAGATGTGCAAAAGAAAATGATCAATTACGGAATGAAGAAAGCCGCACCAGTGGTTGGGAAGGTGGGCCACCAGTTACTTGATCAACTTTCCACAAAAGTGAGACCAAACATTCGGTACAAAACCGACAGGAAAGATCTGGATAGACGTGGGCTTCCTGTTTCTTTCCCATTTGTTGATTACAAGAAACTGTGGGATGTTGTTTCCGACCTAAACCTTTTCAAGGGGCCTGAGGTTTCAGCAAAAGAGGGCCGTGCGATGGTGGCTGAATACAAGCTTTCGTCAAGGCCTTGCTCGGCCACCGCGGTTACACAGATTTGCCACAAAGGACCCTGAAAAATTATTATGGAAAGGGTGTGGATGTTCATGCTCAAATCGGGAAACTGCCGGCACCAAAAAAAGGTTGGACCTTGCCTGGCCACAGCTACACGGGGCCTTACAACCCGCTCGACCAACAGCTGACCTTCGATCCTGAAACGGGTGAGATTCTGGAAGTTTTTCAACAACCCAGAGGCGCCACCGATGCCGTGGCCATGCAGCATGTCGTTGATTACAGCAGTTGTGGTTTTCGCGCGAGGAAGTATAGAGAGAACGAAAAAAATGCAAGCATGCAGCCGACCGCAAAATGGTGAAGTCTCTTGACGCGATTCCGCGGGGAAAGAGACAGTGGGACCACGCTAGAAATGCGTAGTGTCGTTTGGCCCGGGGGGTGGGGAGGATGGGCACTTCCTAGTAATAGGCTAACGGAGATGTGCCACTGGATGGGGTCGCATTTTCACGACTGGATTGACTATAATGGGGTTGCATTTTCAATAGAGTTAATAGAATGGGGTCGCACATTCTCGGGATTTTGGGGGTAAATGTACCAGAATATTTGTATTGTAGGAGAAAAGTAGAGTGTCCTCCATTTACGTTAACAAATGTGTCAATTCATTTTGGAATGACCTACTTAAAAGGCTAATCTATGGTAGAGGTATAAACAGAAAGTAACTAAGTTGGGATCACGAAAATTACATTTGCCCAAAAGGGACTAAGATGGGGTCTATAATCGGCCACAGAATATACTATAATGGGGTAAGGGTTCTGAGGGGCCAATGGCACATACCCAGCAGAAATTGACCCAAGTAACCCCCCCCCCCCTGCCCCCCCCCCCCCCCCCCCCCTTCCCCTTCCGGGTCGTTTTGACGGATTTTTCACAAATGCTTCTCTATCGCATTCGGGTACAATATTTCCTTGGCGATTTAAATATGTCACTCCTTGTCTATGACGTCACGCAATCGCTTTAAAATGGGAAAGGGAAGTGTCTGCATGCAAGAGGCCAACTTAATGATCATCAGCCTGCGTGGTAGGCGTAGAAACGGAATGCGGAGGAGGAGGGAGGAAAAGGGAGAGGGAAGAGGTGATTCCTCTCCCCAATCTCCTCCCTCCCCCTCCCCCTTCTACGCCTGCCACGCACAGAACTGTGCTGTGGTAGTACTGTGCTCTCGCAGTACCCAGTGGCCCCTGGCGACTTACGTTTGCCTCTGGGAGACAAGGAAATCTTAGTTACGCCGCTCGCGCGAGAATTGAAAATTATTTAGTAGTGAGCCTGCTCCCAGGCTAAGTACTATACATTCGTGCTAAGAACCGTCAATGTTTGGAAGTAGACATTAGACATTAGACATTAGACATGTTTTTATTTGGAGTCTTATACAATATATGGTACATCGACTACGAATTCCAAATAACTAAAAGTTACAAACAAGAAAAATTGTTACTTAATTAATTATTAATTAAGTTGTTAATTGAAGTAAGTATCGTTAAGCGCCAGCATTTCCCGTAAAGAGAAGCTGCCGATTTAGTGGACACGTATTTCGCGTGTCCACAGTTCGTACCTACCCCGTAAATAAATAAATAAATAAATAAATAAATAAATACCAGGAGCCCTGTAAATACGTAATGATAGCAAAGGTCCTGCCCCCAGGGGATGGGGGTAGGTACTTCCAGAAAAATTGGATGGGGGTGTGCGGTCCGCTTCCTGAAACCCTTACCCTATTTCAGACCAAAATCTGCGATTTTCTCTACCCTATTTCAGACCTGATCAAAAATTTAATACCCTAATTCATACCTATTTCACGTACATGGTTGGCATAGCATAATTTGAGGACGACTTTTGTTGATGGTCTTATCCGGCCTAATGATGAAGAAGTAGCTCAATTCAAGACTAGAGTGCACAAACCATGCCCTATTTCAGAGCAAAATAGTCATGCTCAAAATTGATACCCTATTTCAGACCAAAGGGGCTAAAATAAACATACCCTTTCTGAGGGCAACACTTACCTATGTAGGCCATATAAGGGAGTACTCACCCCCACCCCCTCTTCCGGGGTTCTGCGCAACCTAAAGTCTTCTTCCTATCTTTCTTCCTAAGTGAGAAATCGCACGTTACAAATTCCAACTCGGCGCTACGACCATCAATTTTTCAGTTAGTCTACAGCAGGTCCACATCAGCCTTTGGCTGCCACTACTGAACTGCTCTGATCAAATAAAGTATGTTATGTTCCCGGGGGTACTCCCTTACATGGGCTATATAGGTATGTGCGGCCCCAAAGGGTATGTTTTTTAACCGTTTTGGTCTGAAAAAGGGTATTGTTTGTACACTCTAGTCTTGAAATGAGTATGTTTTTTTAGAAGAAGCTAACTCTTCATCATTAGGCAATAATAATAATAATAATAATAATAATAATAATAAACTTTATTTCTATAGCGTCTATATCACTAGCTGTTCTAGGCGCCTTACAATAAGACCATCAACAAAAGAGTCACAAAAGCCCTTCTCAAATTATGTTTACGCCAACCGTGTACGTGAAATAGGTCTGAAATAGGGTATAGAAATTTTGGTCAGGTCTGAAATAGGGTAGGGAAAATTGCAAATTTTGGTCTGAAATAGGGTGAGGGTTTCAGCCATTTTTTTTTTTTTTTGGAAGTACTCCCCGGGGTTATGTTATGTTATATTCAATATTCAACAAACACCCATTGAATATATGCGAATGAATATATGAAAATCATATATTTCAACTGCGGATTAATGATTAAATGTGACTGATCGTCGCAGTTATGAACACTACTTAAGCAGTTTATTTCAGTAGTTAATTACTCATTGAATAATTGTTACATATACCATGTAACCGAACTACTGGCTTCTGTAATATTGAATCTACTTCAGTCGTGTAGGGCACGTGCCCGGATCATTTACTTGAGTCAACGGTAGCCGCAACAGCAAACATAACCATAACGATGGTAGTCCCGACTCAACAATACAGGAGCATGCACCCAACGACAAGATAGCTCTTCGATGGAGTTCACCTTAAGCTTTCGGCGTCGATTAAAGAGTGCACTCCGATTTTCGTAACTGAACCGTGGCCTAAAAGATTCGCAATGGGGAAATCATAGTCCCTGAGGTTTTCGGAAAGGTCATATTAGCTGCTTTTGGAAGTCAAAAACGTCAGCTAGCATTTTCGGAAAGAAAATAGCTCCCTATAAAGTTCATGGAAAGTTCACTGATTCAGCTAGCATTTTCGCAAAGGAAGATCTTGTTCCCTAACATTTTCGGGTAATTAAAATTTCATGCAGCTAAGAAATCCGAACAGATCAAATTCTTCCAGCTAACGAATACATCACTTTAAACTGACTTCAAAGTCAAGCAAACCCGTCCCAGCAACAAACCTACACTGCCAGCAGTCCGCCTTTTCTCTAAAATTCGTCGACAATCCTTCTCGTCCTATTTTCTTCCCTGTGAGCACGAGAGATTATTTCAAGAGAGAAATTCGAAAGAACTGAAACGACTGCAACCAGTCTACCACAAACGAAATACCATAGTCAGACCCAACCTTGGGCTGGATTTAACCTAAACATATTTTTTAGTCGCTTACTGGATTTCAGGTTAATATCTCATTCACGTTTCAAGCAACTAAAAACCCTATGCTCATCCCAAGCAGCTATGTTGTGGGATATTTTGTGAAGTTTTTGGTGATTTGGGGGTTACTTGTCGCAAAAAGGTAAAACAAAGCACAATCTAATTTTCGTGGGTCGCGTGTCGTGGGTAAATTGTCGTGGGTCGCGGGTGAATTGTCGCGGACGAGAAACTAGTAATTAGAGTGCTCGTCTAATGTCTTGCTTTCTTGAACGTGATCTTGGCATGTGGAAGTGGCAGAGATAGAAGCTTTATTTTTAAAACAGCTTATCCCTATCTCAGATAGTATAACAAAGTACCTAAAAATAATTGAGTAAGTAAAACTTTAAAGACTAGCATGCACTACAACAATGTAGGTCATGTGTTAAGGTGGGGATACACGTGAACTTTGAGTGTAATTTGAAGGAGTTGAAGATGGGATTGAAATGGGGTAAAAATGTTTTGAAACACCACCAGACAGCTGACACCCCACGAGGGCATTGCAGATTGAACAATTAGTCTTCTACCCGCAACAATTTACCCGCGACCCGGGACAAGTCACCCACGACCCGCGACAATTTACCCGGGACCCGTGACCAGCGAAAATTAGACACTCCCGCGCGTGGTATAACACTGACATAAATCTGCCCCCGATAAAATATTTTCTGTGGCTTTCTGTGAGAATTTCGTTCGATAAATCAAGGCCGCTGTTGAAGAACTCGATTAGAATTGTATTTGACTTTCAATAATAAATGTGTTTATATTTTCTAAAAGCCTTTCATCAGAAGGAGCGAAAAGTAACGTGAAAAAGTAGTTTATCTCTCTCCCGATCTGCTGTTATCGGCTGTAACCAGTTTAACTTTGTCAATTGTCAGACCACTTTTGAAGCGATCAAATTTCATTCTCAGTCGAACAGTTTCGGGTAATGGTCGGTATCGGTGTATCCACTCAAATGTCGTCGTTCTCATTCTAATAGCTTCGGATAATGTTCGGAATGTTGCATGATACACAGCTAGCTAGCTCGCTTTTTACAGAGCCGATAGCAATAGTGTGGGAAACCACAGGTCTCCCACATAAAAAGGAAAAAGAAAAACAACAGAGCCCATTCCTAGACTTCAGTTGGTGCCTTCGGCCCAAGTAATTAAGAGAAACGTAAGCTTTGAAAACATCTTTCCAAGATGGCGGCCATTTCTGTGCAGTGGTGTGTGGCAAGATTGGCGTGCAGTCAAGTTACGAGAGGAAATTCGTAACACCAAAACCGAAAAAAAAAGAAAGAAAGAAAGAAAGAAAGAAAGAAAGAAAGAAAGAAAGAAAGAAAGAAAGAAAGAAAGAAAGAAAGAAAGAAAGAAAGAAAGAAAGAAAAGAAACAGAGCCGAATCCCAGACTCGGTGCCTTACGACCCGAGTAACTTTTGAACCGTTTTCTTTAGTTGAATAAATTGAGAGTATCTTTAAGTTTTAATTAGAAATACTGCACCAGGATATCCTGTATTACTAGCTTCGTAATTATTTGTCAAAACTATATAGGGGCGAATAATAGCGCGGCGGAAATGAGTAAAATATCCACGACTTCACCAAGACTTCTATCGCAGATTGTTCCATTTTCAATTGGGGCGTAACTGAGGTAGAGACAATAAGGGAAGGAAAGAGAAAAGGGAATGAGAGATTGTAAAAATTGATTATATTCGAGATACCGGCTCATATAGCCTGGGAAATTGCTGTAAACCACAACGAACTTTGCCGATAAAATTGCAGAAGACTGTAGGTTTATTGGGGAGTGGCAATTCGTTTCGTTCCTCTGAATTCCCAGTACACGATCGCAGAGCTTGTTAGCCTCGAAATGCTCAGTCACCTTTTTCAGTTTACGTCGTTCAAGGGTAATTTTGAATTCGTAATCAAAGAATAAATGGCTTCCAGTTTCGACCAGCTGTAATTAAGTTGAACAGAGGAAATGTCTTTGTTTTTTGGCGTCGCAGAGTACAAGGGCCCAGAAGGAAAAATAGGACTTGCCGTCAGTATGATAGACTCATGATATTTTCAAGCATGTTGAGCAGGCCCACCGGCGCTCAGACGAAAACAACCGCTGAGTTCTTCTACAGTAGATAAAAGTCGGAAAGCGTTCATCTTTATTTTCGGTTAGTTATGTTACTTGCCGAGTGACGGTAGTCTTTTGTTATATTATTAGCCGCACAAAGCAATTCACTGCCGAAAGATCGCTGTCCGATGAATTTAGTGTTCGTTATCAGGAAATTCTAAACATTTACATTGCTATGTTACTCATATGAGAAAGCGTATGTTCGCTGCAACTTTTGTTATTTAAAAATTTGGCCATCATCAAGCATGGCGTATATGTCATTAATTATCAAATTAGGGAGACTTTATCACACTCTAGGTTTCAACATTTTATTAATCGTCATTAGCAAGGTGTTTCAGTTACCGGTCAATTAAAGGCACACGGCAAGTGATACGACGATATAACTGAACACGTGTTATGGTACATGTGCTTTTACGATAACAGCTTATTTTCTATAGAAAATGAAACAACTTTTCTGTCATCATTAACTATCGCAAGTTTAGAACGTGTAATTTAGATAAAATAAGGAAAACGATGAATATTTGATGAGCCAAAAGGAGAAATGAAGTTTTTAAGGCATCATTTAAGAGGGGTTTATGGAAAAGGACATCGCTTAGCTTTTATGCATCCTTTCAGGGAAATTGAAAGGGTAATTCTAGATGATGTACAGCATGAACTTGAAAGTGAGCGCGAAAAGAACAGTAAACGTGCTTATATTACTAACGAACGGGAGGCCGAAAATTTCTAAAAAAAAAAAAATTCACAGTTATTTAATACGTTTAAACAGCCAGCTTTTATGAGCATCATTTCTTTTTTGTTCATGAGCTTTACGCAATTTCACATCGGGGTACATATTTACATATTCGCGTTTGAATGAATTATCGAGGCAGGGAGATATCGTGAGAATTAAAACAAGGTGCTCCTTTTGAAAGCTGAACAGGTTTCTGTCTTTTCCGTATGGTCGAATAAATATCAGGCAAAAGGACGATTTCGAAGAGTATTTCTCAAAGCAAACTTGTGTTTACATTTTGGTTAGACGCGATGGCGCCACAAAAAAATAAATAACGTTGTTTTTCCGACGCTGAAAACGGTGAGGGTAAAACGTGGAATGAGTTTGTGGAATGGCAAGGGGCATGACTTGCGGAATCGCATAATTATGCGAATGTAATGTATGCAAAATGGCGCGAAAAATTAATTCAACTGAAGGAGTTAATTATTCAACAGCCAAACGCAAGCTATGTAGCTGCCGATCTGTACGGGTCCGCAAATGATCCCAGGACCGCAAATGATCCCGGACCGCAAATGATCCCCATATTGGACCGCAAATGATCCCGAGCAAAAATAAGGAATGGCATGGATTGATATAAAAATGACACACAAAAACACGTTTTATCATTTTATGAGAATTATTCCATAGTTTTTTTTTTTTTTTTTTTTTTTTTTTTTTTTTTTTTTTTTCATTTTTAGTGGGAAATCTGTGATCTTGCGTGACGTTGTCTGTTTGTTGATTTCAGGACGCCGGCTGCATAGTACAGTAATTGATTGTTGTGATCGTGGACTGCGAGCTTCGTTTCATGTCTTCTGCTAATTGTATTGTACATCCCAGGACGTTCGAGAACATGCTTAATCAGATTTCATTTCTGTCGGGTATATGATCAACGCTTCGGTGAATGTGCCCGATTTCAGTGAAAATCGAGCATGTATAAATTAGTCTGTAAAAAGGCTCCGCAGTGGGATTTTAAAGGAGCGAAAAGAAGGATCGTGGCGAAAAAAATCGGCGAGCGATTTTTTTTTTTTGGCCACGTTCCTTCTTTTCGCTCCTTAACCCCACTGCGGAGCCTGGTCCCAGGCTAGTATAATTCAATTGTATAATCACAAATACAACGAAGAATTAAAATACACACATACCCGTAAAGAAATAACTGATAAATTCCGCAGTTGATTTCGTTATCTTTTGAAATAAAAGTCTTTTGTTCACTGAGCACTCTCATTTAAAATTGTACCCAGAATACTAGAAGTGTTTCTTTCTCACATCCATGGGATCAGCCGACTGGCTTGAGGCAGGCGAGAAACGCGGTGATGTGGTTGAAATCGGAGCAGGGGTCAAAGATCATCCGAAACTTGTCACCGTCGTGTGAGCTGTGATTCCCACGCGTTCGGAAAATATGGCTAAACTGTCCTGTTCTTATTTCATTGGTATCATTTGTGAACGTTCTTGGCGTTACTAAAGATAAGAACAAACACAAAGATCTCTAAAGACGGAAGGAAAAACGAGATAGGTTTGGATCCTGGTGTGATAAAACTGATTGACTGCTTCACATCAGTTGCACAAATTGTGTGTCCACGTTTACCTTTTTAAAATTAATCAGATGATGATAGTTGTGAGCCATGATTTAAGGCTTTGATTAAAATAATCGCAATTCATGCCATTTACCTATCCATACCATTTCATCTTCCATGCCATTCCTTATTTTTTGTTCGGGATCATTTGCGGTCCAACATGGTGCAATACGGGGATCATTTGCGGTCCGGGATCATTTGCGGTCCTGGGATCATTTGAGGACCCGTACAGATCTCGGTCACAACTACTCTCCACCGGGCTTGCTTTCGCATAAAAATTAGACTTATGAACCCTTGAGGTGATTAAATTTGCCTTGAGTTTTGCTTTCATAGGATTAGCCTTTTCGCGAATGATATTTGCAGCATATTTGTGAAGCGATGCACGAAAGAATCGTTCGGCTGCGGGACAAGCGTGCTTTTGCCGTCTTGTCAATTTCACAGTGTAGACTAGGTCAAACTCTTTTAGCAGTTTTGAAATGGGTTAAATAAAATTTTATTTTTCGGGAGTCGATTGCAAGCGATTTAGGAACGGAGTCTCGCAGAGGCTAATTATGATTTTCAGAGTTTTACAAGATTCTCAAATCGGTCGAGCTGCTTTGTTGTTATGATATGAATTACTGAACTCTCGAAGACCGAGCGACAAAGGAGGAAAATATTATAATCAGTTGCGAACTGACTAATCCTATAAACGTAAACTCAAGACAAATCACTTCAAGCGGGTTCATTTGTAAAATATTTATATCAAGTCTATCAAAGCACAAGTCCCGTGTAGAGCAGTGCTCTACACTAAAAAATTTCTCTGTCAAATCCAATTTATTTTCAACATTTTGTTGTCACCGAGATCAGCAACTAGCTTACGATTATTCACTGTGTTAGGCTGGCAGACGCGATTAATAATCGCGAGCTCCAATACGCAAGATCAAGATTATTAACCGTAAAATTGTTATCTAGAGAAGGGGCTAGTTGTTGAACTCGGCAACAACAATTTGCTGAAAACAAATTGGATTTGACCGAGAAATTTTATAACATCTGGTACCTAGGGTACTCGATCTTCGATGAGGCGACTCTTGAACGCGAGCACTGAGTTCAGTTAGTCTTGGTTTTCAGTCACGCAGGTAAAAAATAAAATAAGAATAAGAAAAAATAAAAGAAAAAGAAAACTGGTGGAGTCCAGAGTCCAGAGTCCAGTCCAGAGTCCAGTCCAGAGTCCAGTCCATGTTTTAGACTATGACAGGGCGAATAATGGAGCGGCGGAAATGAGTAAAATATCCACGACTTCACCAAGACTTCTTTGCAGATTGTTCCATTTTCAGTTTGGGCGTAACTGAGGTAGCGAAAATAAGGGAAGAAACTGAGAGAGGGAATGAGAGATTGTAAAAATTGATTATATTCGAGATACCGGCTCATATAGCCTGCGAAATAGCTGTAAACCGCAAAGAACTTTGCCGATAAAATTACAGAAGACTGTAGGTTTATTGGGGAGTGGCAATTCGTTTCGTTCTTCTGAATTCCCAGTAGATCGCCGAGTGACGGTAGTCTTTCGTTATATTATTACCCGCACAAAGCAATTCACTGCCGGAAGATCGCTATCCGTGGAATTTAGTGTTCGTTATCGGGAAATTCTAAACACTTATGCACATATCATCGGATTCCCCGTGGGGTCGACCCCCGGGCCTACCAGGGAGATATGTGGGGGAATATAAGGAGATGGATGGGATTCTTTGCCCGAGGGTAGGGGAAAATCTTGGCATTGTTTTACGATCAAAGATTAGGGGGTGGGGGAATTCACAGGTTTGAAAGGGATGTCACAGGGATTTTCAGCTGAGAGACACCTCACCCAGAGGGCTTTGTCTTGAGAGATTCCACGATCCCCCGGGGAAATTCCTCAAGTTTGCTTGACTGATTTTACTATCCCCCTGGTTAGCCCGGGGGTCGACCCCACGGGGAAGCCGATGACATGTGCATTACATTGCTGTATTACTCATATGAGTAAACGTATGTTCGCTGCAACTTTTGTTATTAAATTTGGCCACCATCAAGCATGGCGTATATGTAATTAATTATCTAATTAGGGAAACTTAATCAGACTCTAGGTTTCAACATTTTAGCAAGGTGTTCAGTTACCGGCCAATTTAAGGTACACTGACTGCAAGTGATACGACGATATCACTGAACACGTGTTATGGTATATGTGCTTTTACGATAACAGCTTATTTTCTATAGAAAATGAAATGACTTTTGTGTCATCATTAATTGTGGCAGGTTTAGAACGTGTAATTTAGATAAAATAAGGAAAACGATGAATATTTGATGAGCCAAACGGAGAAATGAAGTTTTTTAAGGCATCATTTAAGAGGGGTTTATGGAAAAGGACATCGCTTAGCTTTTATGCATCCTTTCAGGGAAATTGTAAGGGTAATTCTAGATGATGTACAGCATGAACTTGAAAGTGAGCGCGAAAAGAACAGTAAACGTGCTTACATTACTAACGAACGGGAGGCCGAAAATTTCTTAAAAAAAAAAAATTTAAAAACCACGTACCATTTGTTTTATAAACATAATTTCTGGGAGGCAATAATAAGCAATCACCAATAACTTAAAACTTCTATTTTACAGCTGCGGTCACTTTCTAGAGGTTTATAGCTTTCTCACAAGACTCAGTCGATTCAAAAGTAACCGGCTAACTCATTTCCCGGTGATGGGTTCTTCCGTTATCTTCTACTGCTGCTCGCATTTCATCGTGTTCTCTTCAATGAGAGCTGAAGCCACCGATGCACAAGGTCATTCCGTTTTCGCTTTCAAAGTAGAATGTCCTTGAAGATTGTTTTACGGGTTTAAAAGCCACTTTTATGATTGACGGCCTAGACTGGCTTAAATTGTTGTATCTCTGCTCAAAAATGACGGACGCTTTCATAGCAGCAGCTTTCTGACATTGTTTCTCAGTCCTCTTTTGTTTCTTTTGAGTGACTTCTATCCAAGCTGAAGTTTAAATATTTGAAAAAGACTGATGAAGAAAATGGACACAAGATCCATGCGTTTACAACATACGGAGGTCGTTTTGCAATGAAAAGAAAACAAAAACATCTACTGTTTTACTTCGCTCATCTTTATCAAAGAAACTGACAAACAAGCGATCAACCGCTCAGTGACCGCTCTCATGAGCTTGTCAGAGGTGGCGAAGAAGCTAGCAAAACCCATCTTGAAAGTGTTCCTTTTGGAAAAAGAAAAATACAGACCAGGTGACACAGAGAAATAGAAACAGAGCTTCACAATTGATGCGAATCAACCAACCCGATTAGTAAAAATGAAAATGATAAGTGATTACCAGTCAAGTTCGATTGAATTGCAACTGCGACTGAAAAAGCAACTTGATACCTTACAATTTTTCTCTTCGAATACCTCAGTCTGTGAAGCCGTGATGTAGTTTTACAGTTCCACTTGATTCTAAGCTTAATTTTTCTGAAAGAGATGAACTTTCAAGTGTATTTTGCCCAGTTTAAAAGTTAAAAAGCTGTTTTCAGACGCAAAATACTTAACTAAGTTGTTTACAAACGTGGGTTCCAATATTAGTGGGTTCCAATATTAACCAATTTAATAAATTTCACAAAGGTTGTCCTCTGCGGGGAGCATAAAATACTGTCTTCGGGTTTTACTGTTATTGTTCTCACTTCATAACCTGAATCTTTAAATCATCCAGATATTCAACAAGAATTTTTCATTGAAGAGGACTTCCATTATCTGAATGTGCCCAGAGCTGGAACATACATAGTGTACGACATGTTGGAATGTACACACCAATGCCTCAGGAATCCTCCCTGCCTTTCTTTAAACGTGGCTGCGTACAAAGGTGACGACGAAAGGTTTTGGTGCGAATTGTTGACTCTTAACAAGGACAGGAACCCTGAGGAGTACAGGGAAAATGGGTCCTCGCATCATTTATACATCGACTTGGAGGTGAGGCTAATTATCAAAGTGTTCAGGTGATACTTGATGTCAACCAAGATATTAGAGTCAAAGGAAATACACTGCTCATTAATATATACTAATAAATACTACCGAGGGTAAATAAAGGTTATTATTATTATTATTATTATTATTATTATTATTATTATTATTATTATTATTATTATTATTATTATTATTATTAATTTGTACCTTGCTCCCAGTTGCTGCCCGACGACATCTCAAAATGAAAATAACCAGCTCATTAGTGAAGTGCGTTTATTTTCATTTCAGAGTCAGTCCCCATGTGTGTCTTCGCCGTGCTAAAACACAGGCACCTGTGTACCCAACGATCGATCGGGAACATTTGAATGCAAATGTAAAGGAGGTTTCTTCGGGGAGTACTGCGAATCTGGTATGTATCACTTATCAAATTTATAACGATTCGGCAAACCGATCACACTTTTTCCAAGAGTTTACATTAATAGAAATGCAAAGTTTAGAAATGAAAATGCGCGTCGGAAAAGATTTATTGCCACCGACCTAGCTTCCGTTCATTCGCATGAGTCCTTGACGGTTTGTCCTCGATAGAGGTTGCTTCAGCAGCCTTAGTATGCTTAGGAGATAAGACATTCCTTCTAACATTTCGCGGCAGCACTTAATCTTAAGGAATTTTACAGGGCTTAGCAATATCATGCTGCCTATCCCAAAGTTTTGTCTGAACGATTCAGTGAAATGAGGGCCCAAGATTCTACAACTGACTGACCGCCATACACGCTTTATTTTAAAAGTAATTCGTCTCAGGTTATTTTTGGATCACTCTCCAGCCTAGGAAATCCCACGTGACTAGGAAATAGCCAATAAATACAGAATGAGTATGTGAATGATCATCGCAGTTATGAACACAAAATTCAGACTTGTTTCAGGCCTTATTTTCACGACTGCTGTTTAAATAGTGTTCATCGGCTGCGATGATCATTCGCATACTCATTCTTTAATCCGCAGTTTCAAACATATGATTTCATGTATTGAGTCTCACAATACATACAGAAATGAAAATTCACGCGTGGAGGGGCTAAGCGCTAAGCGTTGGAATCCTTTTTCGCGGAAGCTAAAAACAGCCTGAGATGAATTACCCCTGAAATAAGGCGTGTATGGCGGATGTCCTCTCTAACTTCCTTTATTTTCTCTTGTTGTAGTACATTCCAACTTGAAGTGACGATTAAAAGCGAAAAAACAGAACTTTGCAATCTAACGACTACCCTATATTTTGTTTTTATGGTTTTTAATAAAGGGAAACCCAGTCAGTAAACTGATTGCTGCTATGGGTCATTGATTGATTACTTTAGCGAGTCATTGATTACTTTTATTAATTTATACTGCAAGTTTGAAGATTTTGTTTGATACAGTTTTGAGAAAAATGTATGAAGTTTAATAGCCTGACTAAATGACAAGACTAGAGAAGACAACCTTATTACATTTTCGCACATGATACAGTAATAACAGACCTGGCACCGCAGGTAGCGGAGGCTAATCGAGGCGGGCCAGGAAAAATAAAAATAAATAAAAATTTGCTAACCTTCGTTTAGAGGAAAAAGGAACGTATTACCAAAAAGGCAAAAGACGAACTACTTAAGAGAAAATCGTATTGCACTTGTTCATTAAGGCTACATAGCAAATTCGCAGTATCTGGGACAAAACAGGATCGGAAAATAAGGATGTACAACTATGAAGAGTAAAAATTAAGTTTTGATATGGTGGATTCTAAATCTTTATAAGAATCTTCATTTTGCAATATATTTAACGAAATCATTTGTATCTTTTTTTTTTTTTTAAGTAGCTTTAGGGAGAGCCCTTAACTTAGTTGGTATCTCATTTCACAGTTTTGCACCAATTCTTGAAAAGGACTTCCTCTTAATTTCAGTATTTGATTTCTGGATATAGAAATTCTTAGAGACCGAGGCTCGTGTCTTGTAAGAATGGATTTTCGCAGTAGGAACGAACAGGTCTTTCAGATTTGAAGGCACAAGGTCATTACCTACGTCATGCATTGTTTCGGCTAGTAATTTGTAGTACATAAAATTTATAGGTAAAATATTAGCATTCAAGAATAAAGGAATTGCGTGATCACGTCTATCAGAGAAGTAAATAAAACGAAGGGCACGTTTTTGGAGAATTAAGAGCTTATTTAAATTGGTTTTGCTGGCTTGGCCCCACACAATTAAACCGTAACGCAAACAAGGAGTAATAAGGGAATTGTAAATATTAACAAGTGTGTGATGTCGAACAAAATGTCTTAATTTTGACAGCAATCCTACGGTTTTACTAATTTTGAAGGCTATAGAATCGACATGATTCTTCCACGAGAGTTTGTAGTCACAAATTCCAAATATTATGAACGAGCACTTTACGGGCATTGGTCCGACCTTAGCTAATGACCTCCCGACACCGAAAGAGCTCTTTACTGAATTTCTCGACAAAAGCAGCTATGGTAACAGTCCCTCTTTGTATAGTCGAGCGGGTACGCAAAAAATCGCTCACATGAAGCGAACGAGCCGAGGGGGTGAGGAGAGAGTCTCTTCTCGTTTCTTTCTCCTTGCTCCAGTCTCTCCTCATTGCTGAAGGTTTGGACTCTCGATTATTCAGAAACGGAACGCTAACAATCTAACAGCCCATCTCCTCCTACAGCGCTGCTCCATGTAGGGAATCCAGTCTGTGTTTTGTTTTAAAGTAGGCTGATTCACATCTCACTGAGCCAACATAATATCGTCACAAGATTTGCAAAAGTTGCTTGAGGCCCAATATTTTGCTCGCACTTGTTTTTCCTCTTTAGTGCCACATAAATTTGGTTTTCACTAAGCTGTTTATTACGTCATCATAATCAATTTCGTTTCATTTTTCAGTTGCACATTCATGCGATAATCAGCGCGACATATTTAAGCAAGCAAGACTTATATTTCAATATTTCAATGAACTATCTGCAAAACTTTACTACCTATATCACAAATTTGACCGCTTTTCAAACGTAACGTGCTCCCCCCCCCCACCCCTCCCTTTTTGTTTTCTAAAATTTCACTTGTACCCCTTAAAAAAGGCAAAGGAAACCAGTGCTTAAAAGAGATAAGTTTTTTTTACTAAGGTACGGGTAAATAAACCAGCCCCAATTACTTTGAAACATAAGTGCTTCAATTAACTTGACAAACAGTACTTAGGAAACAAATTAATTAATTCATTACCATATATACTACAATTAAGGTGGTATGGTACTCTAGAAAATGTATGGAAATCACAGGGTTGTTGCTATAAGTGAGTTGGGGGGGGGGGTGGGGGGGAGGGGGGAGGGAATATTAAAACTCTTTTTTCTCCAGAGATTTTGATGGAGGACTGAGCATTGTTATGCGTGCATCTTGTCACGTGACATCTGGTCACGAGGCTATATTCGGCTCATTTGAACTCACTCTCTGGTCGGCCGAATCATTTGCAGAATTTCCCTTGGAATGTGTGAAAATTGCCCTAAATTACTGTGTTTTGGATCATTTGCTGGTGCCGGAGCTCATCATCAAGGGCTGAGAAGGCTTAAACCTTGCCAATTCCAAAGAACCGCTTATTGGCACTTCAAATGCAACAAACTTTGTTCGAACGTTCGCTTCAATCTGCTGACAGCTTGTTGTTCATGGAGAGGGGCCTCAAAGCAGGAGTCAAAGCAAATGAACCTTGTCTCACCAGGCTCCAATCTTCACTGGCGGAAGTTTCATCGAATGCTGAAGGTGCCCGAACAACTTTTGGTGCAGGATTGGAGCCTGGTCTGAGACTTAGAAGAAAATGGTAAATTGTTTTGAGAAGTCTTTCGCGCTCAAAGATATGTGGCATTTCCCAGGATGCACGCATTGAAGACGTCACTCCAGTCCAGTGTAACCAGTGCCATATAAAATGACTGTTTCCGATGTTCCCTACAGTCCCGCACAAGAACTTTACGGCGTACAGCTTTAAGTTTTAGACCCACCGGTAAAACAAAGCCTACATGGTCTGTCTTAGTAAGCATATATATGGAATATGCTTGACCGAACAGATCTGCTCGGTTGGTCAGGCAGTTATCCAAGCATGCATTACCCCGCGTGGGGAAATCAACCATAAAATCCCAGCCAGACAAAGCCTTGAATTCTTGCATGTCCAGACGATTGACATCGCCACCGCAAACAATAGCCGCTTCTGGGTGTTCAGTGTACAAAACAAAGTCCACAAAGGAGTCAATATCCCGGTAGCTATGCTTGGGAGAGTTAAACAGGCCACAAATTAGCATAATGTGATCGGACGGCAACAGCACTGTTAAAACAATAAACTCATATAAATTAGACCGATGAACATCCAAAATTTTAAGACTAATTTCACATAAACCGCAACACCCTCTTTTTTCATTTGGTCCAAGTCTGCCCAACCTCTGTCCCTCCTGAACACGTTGTAATGTGAGATATTCACCACGGCGTCGGGCATATTGGTGGAAAGATGAGTTTCGCTGACAACACAAACATCAATGTCCTGAGATATCAGGTCAGCCTCGAGCGCCACAGGTGCCCGTACACGGTTCTTTGTTTTCGACAAGCCAAACAAACACTTTGGGACAGCGAATCCCGTTGATTTAGATGTTTTTTTTTTTTTGTTAGTTGTGTTGACGAGCGGAATATTTATTAAGTTAATCCGATCAACTTTCCGACCTTTTGCCATGACGAAACGGCGGCCTTGCAACACGGGGATTTCCTTGGTTGAGGTGGATCGTAAATTTCTCCCTAGGAGAGGAGGAGAGGAGTCTTTCCCGCTCAATGATATGTGGCATTTCCCAGGATGCAACTGGGTCAGATTGTTGCTGTTTGGCTGCTTGGTTGAAGTTGCTGATAAAAAGGGTGCTGAGAATAAAGGATTCAGTTGAAAAAATATTTGTCCAGACTGCTCGTTCGCGAGGTAAGATTTTCGTTAAATTGTTGCACTGGTTTTGAGCTGATATATTGTTTACATCCTATCTCTATGCTATTACTTTGCTGGAGAAGTGCATTGTCATGCCTGTTTGATATTTTTCCCTTCGCGTCATGTGTAACAAACACTTTTGCAGTGATATTGCTGGAAAGAATGACCTGCTCCTAGTTGTCTTGAAATCACAGAGGTAACAGGTGCGCTATTGTTCAAGTGGTGTTCACAACTATGTCGAGCAACGAGCTCAGACTTTCTATGAACGTTTCGCGTCTACTTTTTTAAATCGAAAATTATGTCAGGCCTCAAGATAATTTTTGTGAGATATTCACATAAACCCTTTATGTGGCTAAAAGAAGATGACGGAGTCACAAGCTCCACAAGGAAGTAGTTTCTTTCTTTACTTCTCTGAGTGAATGAGTGAGTGAGTGAGTGATTGTATACGCTGAGAGAAAAATGTAGCCGACGTCGAGAGGTGACCGTTGTTCCACTGTCGGATTAAATTCATGACCCAGTTTGTTGTAGTGCACGCTAGTTTTTGAAGTTTTACAATTATTTTAGGTACTTTTTTGTACTTTCTGAGATACGGATACTGGCTGTTTTAAAAAGAAAGCTCAAGTTTAGTTTCTATCTTTGCAGTCACTTTCACATTCCACAAACACGTTGAAGCAAGTAAAAGAGGAGCGTTCCGATTATTATTTTTTCATCAGCGAAAACTTACCCGCGACCCGCAGCAATTAACACGCGACACGCGAGCCACGAAAATTAACGCTGGTTTACACAGTGACATAAGCATAAGCATAAGCAGTGTAACCGGGAATGACGTAAGCATAAATACAAGAAAAACAGAATATCCTCCATTTTCTTATGCTTATGTTGCGTTAACCAGTGTCTAAACCGTTAGCTTCATAAGCATAAGCTTAAGCATAAGGAAACAGCAGGTTTTTGTGCCAGCGGAAATTCAAGTGAATAGTATGTGGCTCGTCTCCAGATGCATACCACCGCGACATGATTCTGGAGCTCATTGCGCTTGCGTATGTCACTTTTCTTATGCATATCTTATGGGAACATCGTTATGCTTATGTTTTTGCTTACGCTTATGTCACTGTGTAAACTAGAATTCCTAACTTCCAAATATGAAATACACTTGTTGCCAATCAAAGATTGCCCTCCCCCCCTCCACCAAAAAAAAAAAACTTGGAAGTAAAATTAAATTTTAAATTTCGCCGCGAAATTTTATCCTGTTGTCACATGATATGGGCAAATTTGATATGTGCTGCAAGGATTTCGGCTTGTTGACTTAGAACGAGTAATTACAAAATTCCGTGAATTAAGACACACATAAAACTATACAATAAAATAAACCTGTGTTTGTGCAGAAAAAAACAAACACGTTCAGTTTTCGCATCAAGTTAATGTACACGAAGACAAGCAAAGCGAATCTTACGGGTCAATTTGAAGTACAAATGAGATTCATTGACCGAAGTGGGCACGTTTCTTGCAAATTTTACAAAAGTTACTTCGAATACAACGAATCGGTTAATTTAAGTTAAAGCACCGAAAAAAACTCAAATTCAAACCTGAAATTTTTGGGAAGGTGGATTCCAAGAAGCGCCCACTGAAGAGATTCGGAGAAAGTCTAAAACTCGTGCAATGATTTGCTGTGATCCGGGATTGTCCATGTACTCTCTAGCTGCGAAGGAGACTATGTGTTGTCTGCCTTGCTAAAACCATAATCTGTCCTCGAAGAGGGATTTCTTCGCTATGAACTGACTGATTTCCACTTTCGAATGTTCCTTAGAACTTTTTCTTTCGATTAACCGTTTTAAAAAATTGTGTTTTCCTTCTAACTCTTTTAAGACCGGCACACTACCTACTTGAAAAATCACGCGCGGACACGCCAACATGATACGAGAAGCGTCTATGAGAATATTTGAAAGCTCAATAGAGAACAAAGCCCTTGAGATAGCTAAAGTAAGAAACATGTGTCTTAACTCGAGGGACGCCAAGATGGCGTTTCCATACAAAACACTATAATTTTGAGTGGTACATTTTGCCAAATAACTCGAGTACGGGATATCGCACGGCCCTGAGATTTTGGCATGTTGTTTATTTATCACTCTTCTATAATATTTCAATTTGTTGATTTTATCTATTGAATGTTATATAATAAGGTGAGTAGTTCGCGCGTTGTGATTGGTTCTTAGCTATGATATATTAAAGGACAGATGGACAGATTACGTCATCACTGCAACTAGTTTTCCAGAAATGTGAAAATAAACAAGTTTTTCGCTTGCATTTTATTTCTTTATTATATAAAACAAATAGATTCCATGTTGCCGTGCGTCTGTTCAGTAATAGATCACAGAAGACGTCAAAATGTGGTAAAAACATCAGTGGCACACTCGCCTGCGGCTCGTGTGCCACTTCTTTGTTTTTACCACATTTTGACGTCATCTGTGATCTATTACTGAACAGACGCACGGCAACATGGAATCTATTTGTTAAGTTGATGACTTTGTTTTTTTTACTTGCGTGACTGAAAACGCTCTATTCACATTTGTATTTTTCCCTGCCCCACCCCGCTAAACAGTAATTTTGTCACGATTCGATGTGGACTGTCCTTCCAAAAACAACACGTATAAAAGAGTGGAAGGGGAAGCTGGAAGGGGAAATAAAGTTGCGGGTCGTGTGTCAAACCACGGTGGAGGTCGAAGAGGCCCTGACCGTCTTTTGCTGACGTCATCTTTTTTTTTTCCAGAAGTTTTTTTTATTGCATTGCAAAACATTGCATTACAGAAACACGAAAATTACATCCATATATAGCAAAACAAATTCACTATTCATATTAAACTAAACTGATCTTTGTCTTTTGGACAAATACAAACACAAAAAGTGCAATCTATACATGAAAGGTACTTTACTTAAGGGTATTGCATTGTGCCAGGTTTTGCAAGGCCATTGACTATCAGAAGAAAACAAAAGGTTCGTGAAGGGTTGCGTCTTCAGGGGTAAGAGGAAATACTGTATATATGCGTCTACGGTAATACAAAGGAATGAGGGGGAATTGCATTAAAATAAAGTATTCAGAAGTTCCCATTTTGGGGGGGAGTGTCGCCTGTTTTCACTCCTATGCTATGAATCGATTTAAGATACTGAAGGAAGCCTTCTGCTTTTGGAGTAGTTTCGTTTATTTTACATCTCCAGATATAATATCTAGCGAAAAGACAGCAAAAATTGATCTGGTGATGATTTTCAGAGGGAGATGGTGTTATTCCTAGTGCAACAGCAATGTTTATTGCATCAGTATCTGTAAAAACGTTGGATAGAGTAAGCTGTATGCGTACAGAATTCAAAAAGAGCCTGTTTTGTGGCAAGACCAAAACAGATGTCGTAAATTCCCCAGTTTCTCCTGGCAGAGAGAGCATTTTAAGTCGTCTTTTATACCAATTTTGTGTAGAAATTGATTAGTAGCTATTTGTCTGTGCAAAAATTTGAATTGGAACTCGATAAGTCTTGTGCTTTTAGTATTCTTAGAAGCTAGTTGATAGATTTCCTGCCACTTGACGTGTTCATCATCTTTTAGGTTACAATCACTTAGCCACTTTTGTTGGTGTGTGGTTGAAGTTACGCATGTTTTGGAAACAAGCTTGGCGTAAACCAGTGGGCTTGCCCTAGGAGTTTTTGAGAGAGTGTTACGTAGCTTTCATATTCAGGATTGTTCGGAAAAAAGTTATTTTTTTGTGTATTCCACAGGACTTTAAGTGTAGACAAAAGACCATAATACTTGAGAGGGCAAGCATCAAGGTTGTACTTGTTCTTAAAATCAGGAAATGATAGGAAATTGTTCGAGTCGTCTTTCAAATTTTTCACTTTTTTAACACCGTTGTGAAATCATTCTGGATAGAAAATGGGGCAGTTAAGCTCTGATTAAGAAATTGATGCTCTGAGGTTATTGTATCTTCAAAGTTAACTTCTGCCCAGATTGACAGGACCTCTTTCAAAAAAGGGTTGTTAACTTTCAAAGTATTCCTAGTATCTTTGGTGTTAAGGTTACTTGTAATTGCCATCGTGCCTCCTTGTTTGTTTAATTCAAGGTCAAAAAAGAGCTTCCGTTTTCCTTGGTTCGACCTGTCCAAATATTTTTAATCCATGTGGCTTTTAAGATTTGCTAAAAGACTCTATGTCTATCATTTTGAGGTCACCATTTGAATAGTCCTTAATCATTATATCGCGCTTTATTTTGTCATCTTTTCCAGAGGAAAGAATAAAAAAGTTTGTTAACTTCTTTTATAACTCTCACATTTGAAGGGAGTGCTGATAGAAAGTAGACAAGTTGGGATGCGACGAGACTCTTTAAGACAGCTATTTTCCCAATCAAAGTTAGTCTGCGATATCTCCAGCAACTTAAAGTATTCCAAGCTTTGTCTAGCTTTTCGTTATAGTTTAAATTGGCAGATGTCTCCTGGTTGTTTGAGAACCAAACACCTACGGCTTTGACTTTGTATTTCGGCCATTTAAAGTTCTGGCCAGGAATTTTAACCTCTTGTTGTCCACAATTTGCACCAATCCAAAGGGCTTCTCTTTTTATTTATTTTTTTATCGTTTAGCTTAAGGCCGGAGATCTCATGAAATTCATCTAAGATTTTAAGACAGGTTATCAAGGACTTCCTTGATCCATCTAAAATCAGCGATGTATCATCTGCATATTGAGTTATCTTGATTTCTGTTCCGTTTACGTGGAAACCTTCAATATCTTTATTTTCACGGATTGCTTTTGCGAACACTTCGACTGACAAAATGAATAAGTAAGGCGAGAGAGGGCAGCCTTGTCTAACACCTCTTTGAATATTAAAAAAATTGCTAGCCCAACCATTATTTAATATACAGCTTTCTGTAGAGCAATAGAAAAGATTGACCCACTTTGTTATGCTGGGCCTAAATCCGAAGTACTGTAGAGTTTTGCTAATAAAAGTCCATTCTATCGAATCAAAGGCTTTTTCAAAGTCAAGAAACAGGATTAGCCCCGGGATATTTTTCTCTTTAGCATAGCAAATTATACTATCTATAGGTCGAATGTTTTCTCCGATGAATCTACCTTCATAAAGCCCGTCTGGTCTTTGTTAATAAGGCTGAGAAGAAAATGTTTCAAGCGATTGGCGATTGCCTTGACCGCAATTTTGTAGTCGCAATTAAGAAGAGTTAATGGTTTCCAATACTTAATAAAGTAAGGTTCTGTATCTTTCTTAGGAAAAAGTTTGATAATACCCCTTCTCTGAGTTATTGAAATTTGACCGGTATTATAAGCAAAATTTAAAGCATCGATAAGGGTTGCTGATACGTCTTTCCAGAAAACTTTATAAAATTCAGCTGGTAAACCGTCAGTTCCAGGAGTCTTTTGAGATTCCATGGTTTTTAGGGCCTCAAGGCATTCTTTTTCGGTTAACAATCCTTCGCATGCTGACGTCATCTAGAAAACCGGATGTGGTCATGAAAGGAAGTTCAAGAACCAGTGCAAAAACCCATTTACTCCATCTAAAATGGAATACATTTTATTTATGAAAATTCAAAAATGCTTAATGAATTTGAAAACGAAATGAATGTGGTTTGACGTGGGAACCCGATTATCATGCCTGCGTTATTGAAATTATATTTTCTGGTAATTACCAGCAAAAGGCATTGTACTAAGCGAGGTAAGTCATGATAGAGTCAATGGAAATAAGTCTCATATTACTAGGATACCTCACAAATTAATGTGATCTAGTAAGCTGAAGCCACTCTAAGGGAATTAAGGCCATATAGTAGCTGGCTACCCCCCTAAAATCTACCAAATCAAAGATTGAGCCCAAGCATTAGCAGCCATGGACAGCTGTTTCGGCCTTGTTAGGCTCCATCAGCATGGTATAGCTAATGCTCAGACTCAAGTACCTAAATATGGATAAAACAAGCGGTGAAAATGTAAGGCTTGTGGGATGTGGCTGGAGTGACAAGGATACCTCACAAATTAATGTGATCTGGTAAGCTGAAGCCATTCTTTGGGCAACAAGGCCACATGGTAGCGGACATTACCCAAGTCAAAGATTGAGCCCAAGCATTGACAGCTGTTTCCGCCTTGTTTTCCAAAAATGTTTGACCTCGGAAACCTAATCCGTCAGGCATAAAGGGAAGTGAAATCACGGTCAATGGCCGTGTTTGCGTGAGGAATCATATACCGGGCCTAAAACGTAGCCGCTGCCACAATTTAAGAATCCTGTCTCACCTCTCGTTATCTGCAATTTTATATCAGTCAATGCCATTCCTTCCCCTTGTTTTAGTGCAGTACTGTTTTCAGATGCTTAACATCAATACCGCCTTGGGGCACCCATTGTGCTCATCGTAGTGAGTGTGAACAGTAAACTCATCACGAACGAGTGTTTTCTAGTACATTTCAGGTTCTCTTAGCGTTTTTCTTGTTTTATTATATATTGTTTATTATTTGTATAAAGTATTTCTTTCTCTGGGGCTTAAAAGCTTTCATATTGATTTCATAAAGTGATGAGCCCAGGTGGGTTTGTGGCATTACTTTCCGCATTCTTAAACGAAGCTGATTTATGCATTTTCTTCTTAAACAAATGCCTCTCGTTTCCGTTTACGTATGAAGGCTAGCTACTAATGAAAAAATAAGATGAAAACACAACGCTATGCTCACGCTTTTGAATAAGTTAACACAAGTGATTCCAAAGTACATGCTTAATGAGGTGTAACCTCCGTTATCACTTGAAACTCTGATATCAAAATCTGAATTCTTATCTATTGCCCAGATACATTTTCTGTGGAAGTAGTGGAGAGAAATTCGTAGCATATCAAGCTCGTGACCACTCCTTTTCATAAAGCATTGATATTACAAGGAATAATTTGAGGCGATCCTGTGCTCCGCGCTTGAAGGCTTCAGCAACGTGCAGTGCCTGCATCAGACATCAAAATGTTAAGAGCTTCTGCAGTATTCTGGATCTGCTTTACACAGCTAACGCATCTGCTGACTGCTTCATCCAACGAAGTATTCTTGGATGAAGGACGAGTTTTAGTCTCGTGGAGTTATGATGACGAGGTTGATAAATTGAGTTTTACAGTGAACGCTACTACAGTCGGTTGGGTTGGATTTGGCTTCGCGCATTTGGCACCAAATGAAATGCAAGATTATGACCTCATTCTTGCAGGCTATAAAGAAGGCCATGGATATATCTATGTGAGTTATGTAGCTATTTACTACTGCCATTTAGAATCTTTTATGTGAAATGCTTGAGTGACTATGTTTCTGTTAGCCTTGATACTTTACTATTTAAACGAACACATTGCTATAGTCTCAAAACGCTAACAGTACCATTAATACATAAGCCTAGTTCCAAACAGTTTTCTAAACAAGTCAGTGATCGCTATTATCAGGGGCACCCAACGACAAGTTTCGGTAGATATATATTTGTTCGGTGGAAGATAGTTCGTCTTAGGCTTTCGGCGTCGATTAAAGAGTGCACTCGGGCTTTCGTAACCTAAACGTGGCCTAAAAGATTCGTAGTGGGGAAATCATAGCTACTTAGGTTTTCGGAAAGGTCATATTTGCTGTTTTTGACAGTCTAAAACGTCAGCTACAATCTTGGACGAAACTACTTGAGAAAATAAGCAGTGAAAACGTAAAGCTTGTGGGATGTGGCTGGAGTGACAAGGATACCTCACCATTTAATGTGATTGGGTAAGCTGAAGCCGCTCTAAAGGCACTAAGGCCACATGGTAGCGGGCATTACCCCTTAAATCTACCAAAGCAAAGATTGAGCCCAAGCATTAGCAGCCATGGACAGCTGTTGTCGGGCTGATGAGGCCTAACAAGGCCGAAACAGCTGTCCATGGCTGCTAATGCTTGGGCTCAATCTTTCCTTTGGTAGATTTAAGGGGTAATGCCAGCTACCATGTGGCCTTAGTGCCTTTAGAGTGGCTTCAGCTTACCCAATCACATACTTGAGAAAATAGGCCTCCTCGGGGCATAAAATTATTCTCCAATATGTGCGAGTCAACAATATCCCTAAAGTAACTTCCCTCCCCCCCGTCCCCCTTTTCAATGTTGAAGTTGGGAAGCCACCATTGTCAGGGAAACGGTTAGGAGGCGCGGTCAGTTTTCTAAACAAGTCAATGATCGCTGTTATCAGAGGCACCCAACGACAAGTTCCGGTAGATATATATTTGTTCGGTTGAAGGTAGTTCGCCATAGGCTTTCGGCGTCGATCGAAAAGTGCACTCGGATTTTAATAACATACACGTGGCCTAAAAGATTCGTAGTGGGGAAATCATAGCTACTTAGGTTTTCGGAAAGGTCATATTTGCTGTTTTGACAGTCAAAAACGTCAGCTAGTATCTTTCGAAATTAAATAGTTCCCTAGAAACTTCATTTCAGATACCATTTTCCCTAACATTTAAATTTTAAAATCAAAATTTCAGATAAGGAATCCAAATAGATCAAATAATGCCAGCTAACGAATAAAGTACTTAAAAATGCCTTTCTACAGCTTTTGGTTGATTTCGCTTGCTGGATGCCCCTTTATTATACCGGTAATGTGTTTCCGTTTAGCAAAGTTTCTATTCGTTTCGGCTCGGCATAAAAGGAAGACTCTAAACGGTTTCTTAAGAAAACTCATGCCAATCACCAGGCGAAACTATATTTTATCACAAATTGTGTACTGTATTAATTGAAAAAAAAAAAATTCAAACACCGATGCAGATTACAGTCCTATGCGTCATAAGATAATTTGTAATTATACTTTCTGCGTTTTACAGTCTGCTGGAGCGTGGGTTGTTAAATCACACAAGGCGAAAGAAAACACTAAGACAAGCAGTTGACAGGAATGTAAGAGCATACTATGACGTCACTACTTAAAACTCTTTGTCTCCCAGTTTACCAAGGAACGATGGCTTTCAAAACCTTCAACTTTCCCAAATCTCGGACTATGGCTGAAATTAACCACTGTCGTTGCTAAAAGGTCACTTCACTAGGCCGCGCGCTCGATTGAAACGAAACAGATAAGTCATAATGCATCAATTCTGCATCATACTAGGAAAAAAAGCTCTTTTCACAAGCTCTATACAAGGCTAGGTAAAAAGTTCTGATAAGTATATCTTTAAAAATGATGGTCTAAAACGTTGACAAACTTTACGAGGAAGACCTAAATGAAAAAAAAAATTCACATCTCCTTTGCCAAGTACAGCGCGCTCGATTGAAAAGAACGGAAAAGTCATAATCCCCGCGCTCTGTGAAAACTTGAAAACATTGTTTTGAGCCGACATTTTTGCGACGATTTGAAATTCATCTTCGCCGAGTCTCGGCAAAAGTCCCTCGGCGCAACTAACAACAAAAGGCCTTTGTTTAACTCACTAAAATTTGCCATTTCTTGATACAGATAAAGATAAAGTTGTAGACTTTATCACCCTGGAAACTGAGCGAAACTCCCAATTTTCATTAAATATGACTGTTTATTCTCTTGCAAAACCAAAATCACCCTAAAAAATGCACGCAACTTTGTCATAAAGGGAAGTTCAAGAACTAGTGCAAAAACCCATTTACTCCATCTAAAATGGAATACATTTCAGTTATGAAAATTCAAAAATGCTTAATGAATTTGAAAACAACGAAAATGAATGCCTATTCATTCAAATGAATGTGGTTTGACGTGGGAACCCGATTATCATGCCTGCGTTATTGAAATTATATTTTCTGGTAATTACCAGCAAAAGGCATTGTACTAAGCGAGGTAAGTCATGACAGAGTCAATGGACATCAGAGTCTTATATTACCTGGATACCTCACAAATTAATGTGATCTGGTAAGCTGAAGCCACTCTAAGGGCACTAAGGCCATATGGTAGCTGGCACTACCCTTTAAATCTACCAAATCAAAGACTGAGCCCAAGCATTAGCAGCCATGGACAACCGTTTCGGCCTTGTTAGGCCCCATCGGCATGGTATAGCTAATGCTCAGACTCAAGTACCCACATATGAATAAAACAAGCGGTGAAAATGTAAGGCTTGTGGGATGTGGCTAGAGTGACAAGGATACCTCACAAATTAATGTGATCTGGTAAGCTAAAGCCATTCTTTGGGCAATAAGGCCACATGATAGTGGACATTACCCCCTAAATCTACCAAATCAAAGATTGAGCCCAAGCATTAGCAGCCATGGACAGCTGTTTCGGCCTTGTTGTTTTCCAAAAATGTTTGATCTCGGAAACCTAATCAGGCATAAAGGGAAGTGAAATCACGGTCTATGGCCGTGTTTGCGTGAGGAATCATATACCGGGCCTAAAACGTAGCCGCTTTCACAATTTAATAATCCTGTCTCACCTGTCGTTATCTGCAATTTTATATCAGTAAATGTTATTCGTTCCCCTTGTTTTAGTGCAATGCTGTTTTTAAATGCTAAACATTAACACCGCCTTGGGGCACCCATTGAGCTCAATGTAGTGCGTGAGTGAACGGTACACTCTTTTCAACGAACGAGCGCTTTTTAGTACATTTCAGGTTCTCTTAGCGTTTTTCCTGTTTCATTATATATTTTTTTATTATTGGTATCAAGTATTTCTTTCGCTGGGGCTTAAAAGCTTTCATGATTGATTTCATAAAGTGATGAGCCCAGGTGGGTTTGTGGCATTACTTTCCGCATTCTTAAACGAAGCTGATTTATGCGTTTGTTCTTAAATAAATGTTTCTCATGTCTTTACAGATGAACGCTGTCTACTAATGACACATAAGATGAAAAAGCAACACTATGCTCACGCTTTTGAATAAGTTAACACAAGTGATTCCAAAGTACATGCTTAATGAGGTGTAACCTCCGTTATCACTTGAAACTCTGATATCAAAATCTGAATTCTTATCTATTGCCCAGGTACATTTTCTATGGAAGTAGTGGGGAGAAATTCTTAACATATCAAGCTCGTGACCACTTCTTTTTATAAACCATTGATATTACAAGGAAGAATTTGAGGTGATCACGCTCGGGGCTTGAAGGCTTCAGCAACATGCAGTGCCTGCATCAGGCATCAAAATGTTAAGAGCTTCTGCAGTATTCTGGATCTGCTTTACACAGCTAACACATCTGCTGACTGCTTCATCCAACGAAGTATTCTTGGATGAAGGACGATTGTTAGTTTCGTGGAGTTATGATGACGAGGTTGATATATTGAGTTTTACAGTGAACGCTACTACAGTCGGTTGGGTTGGATTTGGCTTCGCGAATTTGGCACCAAATGAAATGCAAGATTATGACCTCATTCTTGCAGGCTATAAAGAAGGCCATGGATATATCTATGTGAGTTATGTAGCTATTTACTACTGCCATTTAGAATCTTTTATGTGAAATGCTTGAGTGACTATGTTTCTGTTAGCCTTGATACTTTACTATTTAAACGAACACATTGCTATAGTCTCAAAACGCTAACAATACCATTAATACATAAGCCTGGTTCCAAACAGTTTTCTAAACAAGTCAATGATCGCTATTATCAGGGGCACCCAACGACAAGTTTCGGTAGATATATATTTGTTCGGTTGAAGGTAGTTCGCCATAGGCTTTCGGCGTCGATTAAAAAGTGCACTCGGATTTTCATAACATAAACGTGGCCTAAAAGATTCGTAGTGGGGAAATCATAGCTACTTAGGTTTTCGGAAAGGTCATATTTGCTGTTTTTGACAGTCAAAAACGTCAGCCACAATCTTGGACGAAACTACTTGAGAAAATAGGCTTCCTTGGGGCAGAAAATCATTCTCCAATATGTGTGAGTCAACAATATCCCTAAAGTAACTTCCCTCCCCCCCCCCCCCCCGGTCCCCCTTTTCAATGTTGAAGTTGGGAAGCCACCATTGTCAGGGAAACGGTTAGGAGGCGCAGACAACATTGAATTGGGGGAAGGGTGGCTTTGAAACTTAGTTATCACTGTTTGCGCGTACAAAGGCTTCTAAGCTTAAGTTTTCTCAACAATTTTGTCCAAGATTGTGTACGAGACTTTTTTGAAATTTCCTGTGTAGTGCAAGACTTGCAAGTCCTAAGTAGCAGTATTTAGTCACTCATTTGGGCCTTTCATCAGTTAAAGCTCTGTTGTTCCCATGTTTGAATTCCAATGAAATATAACGAGCCAACAATATATCCCCGAGTTTATGAAATGTCACTGAATTACGTGTCGTATACGCCAAAACCCACTTTGCAAACTGGAGATTTCTTCTGTCACCATTCGACTGTTTTTGCCGATCATCTGCTGGGGAAAGCGTGAGATCATGTCTCTTACAAAAAGCATTACTGATGAACGTGAAACGGAAGTGACGGCCTATGTGTTAGCCGGTACATCATTTAATTTTATTAAGACCATATCTCGCGGGAAATTCAACGCGAATCCCGCCAACACATGTTTCGCAAACCGACCATATTAGCCGATAGACAAGTATGCCATTAAGTATATCACGGTTAACTTAGCAAAAGAGAAACAATGGATCAATAAAAGAACTATTAACAGACAATTTCAAAAGGTTAAAAACGAACGCCAAATAAAACAATAGACTATCACTCCTATTTATAAAAAAGTATCGTAAACCGTTTTTAATCGTTCAAATGCGAAGACTTCCCCGTGTTAATCGTCCCAAATCCAACCGAACCTATATTTTATCACAAATTGTGTACTGTATTAATTGGAAAAAAAAAGGACAGACGCCGATGCAAATTACAGTCCTATGCGTCATAAGATAATTTGTAATTATACTTCCTGCGTTTTACGGTCCCCTGGAGCGTGGGTTGTAAAATCACACAGGGCGAAAGAAAACACTGAGACTAGCAGTTGACAGGTTTGTAATAGCATACTATGACGTCACTACTAATAAGCGGCTCACTGAGTTGTCATCGATAAGAAAAGTTACTACAACGCATTACAGGCTGGGGTTGACACAAAACGTCGTGATGGACCTTAAATATCTTGCCGTTTAAATAGTCACTAACCTACGTAACTTATTTAAGAAACAAAACGTATCAACTATTTTTACACAAGCCTATGCAAACCTAAGTACGTTTGGTCATCTTGTTTGTTTGTTTGTTTGTTTAGGTTTAGGAGTCTAGTTTAACCTTTAACCATCGTTTTAGTCTTTTGAAAGATTACACTCAATTTAATATCTGTTAAAGGGGCTACTTCCTTTCATAAGGAACTTCTAGTAAGGCTACTTTCAATTCTAAAGTGTTTGGGTATTGACTTAAGCTTTACGCATTGGCGACCTCGCCTGTGATGTGCTGCGTGACAAGTCAGCAAATGGACCGTGTCGAACTGTAAACATTCGAATGGAGATAACTTTCGCTGCAAAGCTTTTAAGACCTCAACGCGTATTTGTATAA
>JAEMWC010000027.1:102500-152500 GCA_016490735.1 Pachyseris speciosa
TTGTTATGTTTGAACGGTTTGATGGACGGAAATCTATCACCAAGTGGTTTAGATTTCGAAAATCGTGGGTCAGTGAAAACTGTGATAAATTGAAAAACATTATTCCAAACAAAATGGCATAATAACCCATTTTCACGATGACCATTCTACCACAGGTACTATGGTTTATTCCACTTTCTCTTTATTATTCAAATTTACAGTTAGTTGTATTCAAATGACGTTATCATGAAAATTCTAAGAAGGAAAATAGTATTTTTTTTATTAAGAAATAGGACTCAACTTGCAAGCTAAAAATACAATGTTAATGTGTAAGAATAAAAATAAAATAAGTAAAATAAATTGAATTAACATCACAGGTATAACATATAATTATGTTTAGAGAATTGGGTTCTGTCTTTACATTCTTAAAGAATATAATATTATATTACAGAAATACCTTAGAACAAATAGATAAATATTATATTGAAATAAGAATCTTATCATGAAAATAACCCAATTAAGTTTTTGCGTTGATGAATAAAGACCAATGACGTCATAATATTCTAGTTCTCTAGCATAAGAGTTAGAAAGAGGTCCAAGTACGCATACCTAATTCTTAGACCTCACTGCGTCTCATTTCTTGTTACTTCTCTCAGGCTCATGTTATCTCCACATTTTCTCAAGAAATGCCAGTAAGACGAAATGGATCTATTTTGGCCTACTGTGTGTGTTACTGCCTGGATTGTCTGCCATGGGATACTATATTGTAAGTTTATAAAATAAAACCCCGTTGTTTATACACGAAAAGGCTATGAGACTGATTTGGTCGTATTAACCCTTTACTGCCAGAAACAGGCGCAGTGAGCTATGGTAAACTTTGGATCATAACTTTTTCGATTTAAAAGCAATCGCTACGAAATAGTTTCATATGACAAAACACGCTATTACATGCTTAATATTTTACCAATTTGTCTGTATGACATTTCAGGGGTTGAAATAATTTCCCGGCTGGCGCCGGTCAAATTGTCCGGTCAAACCTAT
Source organism: Pachyseris speciosa (assembly GCA_016490735.1). Classification (NCBI taxonomy): domain Eukaryota; kingdom Metazoa; phylum Cnidaria; class Anthozoa; order Scleractinia; family Pachyseridae; genus Pachyseris; species Pachyseris speciosa. The sequence continues at coordinate 103,521 of JAEMWC010000027.1, forward strand.
TTTTGCTTGGACACAATCCATTTTTGGCCGGACAAACATCGATGACGTCTTATCGCTATAAAAGTGCCCCCTCCCCCCACTTCACATGATGTTTAAATATAAAACAAGTAAGGTTTCAAAGCATTGATTGTACATGAGCATCGACCTCAATGCAGGAAAAGTGGAACGCACGTTTTATACCTACTAAAGGTCACTAAAGTTATGAAGTTGATGAAATTGACAGAGGCTAGCAATCTAGTCGATTCTCATAATAATACAACTAACTGATGTGCATTTACAACAAGAAACACAAGTAGAATCTATGTCCACTGATCTGACACAATTTGAGCGAGGAATGAATAAGCTTAAATCTTACACTGAATGTTTCACTGCTATCTAACTAAAAGGGGCTGGAGAAATAATACTAACAGACAACTCTCTTTTTCCATTTAAGAATACTAGAACGGCAGCCAAATTTTGCTGCTTTTCGTCAATTTCAAATCTGTACTCCCCGAGGAAAACATTACTTTACGAAGTAACGTGTGACGGTCCGTAAATCTAGTTTATATATTGCCGATAACAGAGGCCCTGTCAGTGTAAATTCCGACAAGCGACATGGCCCAAAAAATAGCGACAACACATAAAATGAAATCCCGACAAGAGACATCATCCACGGCAAAATTCCGACAGTGAAATCAAGGCCGAGAATTAGCGATTTAAACACCGACACGGAAGATTTTAAAATTCAGACAAGCGACACGGGAACCCACCCTGGCAGGGCCTCGTAACAGGGAAGTTCTTTCCCTGCGATGCATGATTGAAGTTTTAAAATTCAATAATGGAAAAGTTCTTTTTGACATCCGAGGACATCATCTCACCGAAACGCAGTTTGCACATACCGTATTTCCTCGAATAAGCGCCCACCCCCCTCCTCCCCAGCCAAAATCGCAAATAAGCGCCCCCATCCCCTCCCCATCAATTTCTTAAAAAAAAAAAGGATACAAGGAAGACTTGTTTCCATTGTCACTTCATTTGTTCACTGAGCGGAGTACCTCAGGATATGTCTTAAGGGACTCTACAAACAAATTAAATGTCTCCTTACCCAGAACCAACTACCTAAAAAGGAATTTTAGCTATAGAGGTGGAACTCTCTGGAACAGTCTACCCTGCAATCTAAGACAAGTGAAATCTCTAGGTCTTTTTAAGCAATTGTTAAATCTTCATTTTGTTAATTAAGTTATATACACGGCATTCACATTGAAAACAGATCTAATTTAGAGTAATATTTTTTAATTTTTTACGGTAGAGACTTTTTAGCTGTGTATTTATCGTTATTAGGAATTATTATGTTGTTGTATTTTTATATTGTAAATCACCTGATGAATTTTTACCGTGTTAAAATAAAGATTTTGAGATTTTTTTTTAATCTTTTAAGCTTCAACTTCACCGGTATCAGTGCATGTAGGAGAACTGTCTATTTTCCGTAAGTCCTGTTCACTTATTTGTATCTCCTTGTACTTGCAGAATTCTTTTATGTGCATTAGCCAAAATAGAGTTACAGTTCGTTTTAAGAAAAACGGAATAAGCGCCCTCTCTTTTGGGCGAAATTTTCAATAAGCGCCCGGGCGCTTATTCGAGGAAATACGGTGTAACAAAAGAACACCTAGATGCACTGGAAAGGGTTTTTGAAGACGTTGGTGACTATGTTCACGTTACCTGTTTAACTGAAGTCGTTACATACCACAATATTTATAATAAAAGGATTATCGCAAATGCAATTTCTTTCTAATCCATCGTGTTTCGAACTATCAACAATGAACCTTACTGACCTTACTGCATTTTTGTTTTAGTCAAGTGAGAAGAACTTTTCAAATATTTTATACAAACGCGTGACACGTAACACCATGAAATCTGCGGTCACTCGTTTGAAATGAACCACATATATAGGATAAAGTTTACATGTTGGAACATGTGGATTTTCTGTTAAAATGGTTTGTTTCCTTTGAAAATAGAATGTTTTATAGTTAATCTCGTCATTTATAGCTTATTTAATAAGTGATTCACACGGAAATGTCGACAAGTGGACAAATGAATCAGTAAACTTGCCCATTGTTATTTTCACACTTTTTAAATTTTGAGGGCATAGGGTGCCAGAACCTTTGCACCGACACTGAGAGATATTGTTATGCATGTCAAGTCAAGTTTACAAAACGTACGTGGACTGTAACAATAAAGTAATTCACACCGCTACTGTTTGGTGACGACTTGATGAATTACAAAGCCAAAATGTGCAACCACAGCCGGAAAATTTACGATTGTTACGAATCTTTTATTAAAAGTTCTTCGTATCTGTCTTTTTCCCATCTTTGTTGACGAACTCCAATAATATTGAACCTTTAAATATTTAACTTAAAACTCTATTTTTTTTCCTTACAAGCGTAAACGACCCGGCGGACAAATTGTCCGGCCATCTAAGGATTTGACCGGACAAAACCTATTTTTGACCGGACATTGTCCGTTGACCGGCCGTTATTTCAAGCCCTGCATTTTCATAACATAACACAAGGCATAAAATCGTGCACTTCTCCTATACCGAAGCCGGTCTTGATTTACCACCACAACAACTTTTGGAACTTTTAGTCTCTGTATGTTTTAGGCCAAGTTGATATGTTACAACAACCAATATAATGAGAGCTGCAATTTAAACCTTCGTTTAGTAGTATGCCCAAAATATATAAGGCATACGGCATACTAGTGTTTTTCATTTACCATTTGGAACAAATTTCAGTGTTTTTATATACTTCACCATGCCCGTTGATGTTATTTTTGGTAAACTCAGAAACAACCTTTCAAATGATATCACAGGGTGCAGAGGAGGTCTGTTCGATCGTACACGACAAAGTCTCACCTTGTTAATTCCAAAATATGTTTACTTTGTACTATAAAGATTGTCGCAATGAAATCCTTTTGATTTGTGAACGTTTTCTGCTTCCACTGATATCCTTCTATATATCCCCCTGTCTTTCTCTGGTACGGTTTCCGCAATGTTTATTTGCAAGTACCGCGGACCAAAGTGCTGTGGGCTCTCTTACGGTTACAAAAGGTTGGCTTACAGTATAAGAAGAGTAAAGGGAGGAAACCGAGTTAGGCTCAATTTTTCGATTTCCTGTAACTAACATGAAATTCAATGAAAAGGCTTCATTTTTCGTATATGGTTTGGAATTTTCACTTTTTAGCCAAATTAAACAAGAAGTCTGTTGAAACGGTCGGAGAACTAACATTTTCGGCAAAGGAGATTTACGGCTTCATCACACCGTTTTCGTGCAATGTGCACCGCAACAACAGGTGACGGAAATGACGTTGAGTGTGTTGTGACCTCGAACAATAAACGTGTTGGAAGCATTCGCTGGCGGTCTCTATTTGTGTTTCGGGGTTTTACAGTTAGCGACGAGGATCGTTCTTTTTCCCTCGCGGTTTCGTGGAGGTATTTGTCGAGATTTTTCTCTTTTCATCGGCAGTTTATAAGCGGCGGCGAGATGAGCGGAGCTAATGCTAGTGGTTCAACAAGCGAATCGTGAGGTGTTGGAAGCGTTTCTGTTTCTCTAGGCATCGGTTCGTTAGAAGCACTGGTTTCGCAGACACTTGATGACTACTTCGTTCCAAAGGCAAACGTTTTTTGGAGAGGCACATGTTTCTGCAGATTGCACAGGAAATCAGTGAAACCGTTGATCAGTTTGTTTGTCGGCTTCGTCAGCATGCGGTTAGCTGTGACTTCGGTGCCCGGGCTTCGGTGATAGAGAAGACCACTATATTCGAGATCATGTCATAGACAAGTGAATATTCGACCCATATGCGTCGGACGTTTTCAGAAAAGGAGGAGACTTTGATACTCGAAGGTTTGCTGAGAATCGTCGAAGCATGAGAGTTTTTGTAATTATTAGTTAGCTATTGTTTGAAGGGTATGTGTTGTGACCTCGTAGAATAAACGTGTTGTTAGTATTTTCTGGCTGTCTAGTCTCTCTAGCTCTATTTGTGTTTCCCTGATGGACGGTTTCTACTTTTTTTTTTTTTACCTCCGGTGGGTTTTCCTTGAGCGGAGCTGGCCTTTGGAAAGGCAAACTTGCCATGTTTTTATCCTTCTCCAACGGAGGATTACTCTCCCGTTTCCGGTCACTGCCCACTTCTGTCACCAGTTATTGCGGTTCACATTGAACTAGTCACGTGACGCTTGTTTCCTCCCTTTACTCTTCTTTTACTCGGCACTTCGTGCCTCGTTCGGAAAGCTTCGCTTTCCGATTTCCGAGGCTTATTTGTTGCCCTTCGGGCAAAGATCATATGCGCCCGCGGCCAGTTAGATGCAAGTAAACATGGCGGAAAGCCGTATGAGGGAGACAAGACAGGAGTGCTCAACGACTTCTTTTACTAAAAAGTATTCTTATCCGTCCACACAACAAATTGACACTAGAGCAGTCACACCTGATTAATAATTAACTTTCGTGGGAAAAAAAGGGCCGATCCTCAGTTCCAGCAAGCGTCAGTATCTAGGATTCTCAGCCAGCAAGGCAATTTACACAAAACTCAACTCCCAGCCAGGAGAGCTTTCAAATTTTTGTCGTTTACCAGCAAATCGGATTCAAAAAGATATTCGCCAGCCAGCAAGTGTGAGAAAAGTTCCCGGTTCCCAGCAAAACGGAAATTTAACTCTAACGTGATTTTAAAAAGTGGACTTTAGGGTTTGCAATTGAAGAATTCCCAATAACGTTATTTCTCTCTTTTCCAACCTTGACAAAGCCAGTCTCAAGGCAAATAGACTGTCATGGTGCACTCAGCTGTATAAATTGGTAGATGCCACTACAGTAACGTTATTACAAAGAAAAGGCCTTACTTGTCATTAAATCCTAACAATGAACATCCTCCTCCCTTCGCCGCCAGAGACTTCTGCTCGCGGAGAACCTCCTCCCTTGGTGAAGCACGTACTCTGCAAAGTATCCACCTAAAATCAAGCTTAATTTTAATATTTTCAGGTATCGTCTGGAAATGGCGTAGCCATTTCAGATGCTGTTTGAAAGTATTGATCTCTAAGAATGCTGCAAACGATTTCTGTACACGGAAACTGTTGATTACAGCGACATTGCGCATTCTAGTGAACAAAGGCCTTAAATTGTTCCTTTTGTTGTTGTTTTTTTATAAACATGCTGTAATACAACCTTATAATCATGGTATACTTTCTTATTTTGTCGTTTTTTCAAAACCTCCTGTAAATCTTTAGAAGCAATCTAAATGAGATACGAGTATATAGTATTTTACTATATACTAAAACAGTGGATAGTGTTGAAGGAGCGCTCTGATTGGATAGTCAAACTCCGAATATCCTTTGCTATTTACCTTCGAGCAACACGCGAGTGTCGTGCTCCCTCGTGTGAATTTCGAAAAAATGGCGTCCCGGTTTGCATCCGTGACAAACCGGAAGAAATCATCCAAATTAACAACGAAGCTGTCCCTTAAAACACAAACAAAGCGACTAAATTTGGTTTGGCCGTGTTTAAAGGTAATGGTTTATGTTGTATTGTTTTTAACCCGAAGTTTATCGATAAAAGCCAATGAGAGGTTTGTTTACAAATGCAAATTAATCTTGCGTAACCTCACTTGTTCACTTGAAAACCAAAGTTGAATGATATTTTTTTACAGAATGGTTTCAAATACAGAGAGAATTTGCTACTCCATTTGAAAAAATGTCGCCACCAGAACTAAACAAATGTCTTCAGAAATTTTATCTGTAGTACTAATAAATAGTACTAATAAATAAACAGGATCGAGTGCCACTAAAATTCGAAAAATTTCGCTTTCCTCTCAAAGGCAATGGTTCTAGCTGGAAATATCTACTCCGTTTTAAAAGCGCCATACTCGGATTGCTTTATTCCATTGTTTGCATCTGTTGTGATTTTGTTGTGGTTTTGTTTGTACGACACTCAACTGAAACCACTCTAGCCTTAGCTTTTGCCATTATGCATGTCCTACAACTTTCTTGCAGGTGCGTGCACATACTCTATAACTTCATTTTTTCTTCAAAGGGCTGCGGATGGGGACGAATACAATTCAACAGAAGTGTCAGTTATACTTAGGATAACGGCCTGATTGTCTTTAAAACGTTACTGTTAGTTTATCTCACCCTATTTAGCTAACTTCAACCACTGAGCCATGTTTGAACTACTTTGCGAGTAACTTTCATCAAGTACTGCCCAGTTCAGTTCAGTTAAGTTCAGCTGTAATTTCCAAACAAACACATCACATCCACACGAGTGTAGAGTTTTGCAAGATCTTACAGCAAAGACGTCACAAACACATCCACAGAAGACCGGAAGTGTAGAGTTTTGCAAGATCTTAAGACGTCACAAACACATCCACACGAGTGCAGAGTTTTGCAAGATCTTAAAGACGTCACAAACACATCCACAGAAGACATGAAGTGTAGAGTTTTGCAAGATCTTAAGACATCACAAACACATCCACACGAGTGTAGAGTTTTGCAAGATCTTAAAGACGTCACAAACACATCCACAGAAGGCAAGAAGTGTAGAGTTTTGCAAGATCTTAAGACGACACAAACACATTCACACGAGTGTAGAGTTTTGCAAGATCTTAAAGACGTCACAAACACAATCGCAGAAGGCAAGAAGTGTAGAGTTTTGCAAGATCTTAAAGACGTCACAAACACATCCACAGAAGACAAGAAGTGTAAAGTTTTGAAAGATCCTAAGACGTCACAAACACATCCACAGAATGCGAGAAGTGTAAAGTTTTGCAAGATCGTAAGGCGTGACAAGCACATCCACAAGGATGTGGAGTTTTGCAAGATCAGCTAGCAAGATCATAAGGCGTCACAAACACATCCACAAAGCGGTTTGAGTTATACAAGGTGCGGGAGATAAGATTTGGTCTATGCTATAGTATGCCCTGCTTTGTTGTTGTTTGTTTGTTTCGATTGAAGCCTATAAACAAATTAAACCGCGTTTTCGCATCCCTGATAAAAATTTTCTCTTCCATGTGCGCTTCTCTCATAATGTTGAAAACATTGTTCTTCAGGATTGTCAAAGTGAAAGCATTTAACTTCCTGGCTTTAATAAGAGAAGCAATTAGTCAAATAATGCTAACCGAAAACAATGATTAATCGTGGCCGTCAGTGTTTTTATGTTGCCACTCCTAAAGGTGTTTTAATAGGTGTTTTCATAAGTGCGAAAGCTGATATCTCATTTACATAATTTGAGGTGATTCAATACAGTCAATAAGAACAACAAGAATATGATGGAAGACGCAGGTAGCTTGCATGAATATCCTTCTTTTCATCCATGAGTTTATGCGTTTGGCTTACATCCGACGGGAGGAAACGATTCTACATGCAACATTAACTAATATTATCTAAATCATCACTTGAGGACCGAAGAAGGAAGTCCGAAAGCAATTGACTGTTTTGATTTCGGTCAAAGTTCTATTCAAAGAAGCTTCTGAGAAATGCTTCTGTTGAATAGGTCCGTTCCGAAAATTTCTCAAGAAGCACAGAATTAGTACGTGCGTGTACTCCTCCAATTTTGGCAGTGACCGCAAGTGACTCCTTATTGGTGGAATTTAATTAAAATGCTAAAGATAGCCGAATTCTATTGTAGTACGCCGACTCGTTCATTTAACGCGAACGAAGAACTGTTTTCACGGAATTTCCGGAATTTGTGAAGAATTAATTAGATGTTCCTATCGGCTACAACTGTGTTCCGATGGGTTAAATTATCAGTATATATATTTTGCCAAGTTCCGCTTGCCATCCCAGGAGGGCAGCGACATTTCTCCTGTTTGATCGACAAATGCATACGCTCACGAGCTTTCAAACGATTAAATCGCGTTTACGGCAGTGGACATCCACATAGCCTCTCTTCTCGTCCACTGTGTCCTGATTTGGGAGGGTTGGTTTTCGTGGAGAGGTAAACCGACAACAACACAATTACAATGAACGTGAGAAACGAAATGAAAGAATCTCTGAACTCCAAATCTACTATAATTTAAGAAATAAAAATATGCTCCAAATGAACTCAGAATCTTTAATTTGCGAAAACCAAAAATATCTGGTCAGATTATCGAAATGTAATAAAGCAATCTCATCGCCCACTGCCGATGTATAAGGTAGGGGAAAACTGATGTCTGACTGGAATGGGATCGGAGAGAAAGGTTTACTTGACTCAAGTAAAATATTTGCTAGGTTGGTGACATGATTAACTCATGTCATGAACAAGACAACGAGTCACAGGAACGAGAGCCTTTTTGTGCTTTTTTTTTAATTATTTTCTGGTAGTCGGTATAGTCATATGGAGAATTATGGAGTTGGAGAATGATGCACCACTGAAAATGCGTTTTACACTGCTGTCAATCAAGTTTCGGAACTCTCGGTCAGCTTGTGCGCTGTTTCAAGGGGTTCAACAGGTCATGTTGCTGAGTTTTGATTGGAGGATTTCGATCCCTTTTGTTTGTTTTACATGTAGCTGTCCGTTATGTTAATGATTGTTGGCAGCATGAAACGAAATGTTCGCATGTTATTGAAAGGCGTATTTGAATGGTAGTTAAACTTGTTTGGAAGCGCTGCTAAAGTTACTTGGAGAATATAACATTTTTAACCATGAGTATTTCACATTGTAATTCACAGACTTGCAATTTCGATTTTGGCGTAAGCAATTTTTTTAATGAAAATTAGCACTGACGCAGCAGTGACAAAAGTTCCCCATGGCTCGCATGTTGGGTTGGTGGCTCGCACTGAATACCGCCATGCATGCAAGCATATTTTAGCCATAAAATAATTTATTCTTACCCTAGCTTGTCAGTTAACTGTCCTTTATTAACTACTGGGTATCAATTAATAGCTCACCCAGAGGCGCAACAGTGTTGTTGGTCTGAGCTAAATGAAAAAGAAAAAAAAAAACAGTATGTAATTTTAGTGAATATGATCAGCGTGTATGATCCACTTACAAATTTCCAAAATGCAGTCAGCTGTACAATGATTCGAAACAACTTCCATCCGCCAATTACACTAAACACAAACAAACATTTTGCTGCTCTATAACTGAAATATGTGAAAATTCGGTTGCTAAGTTTGCGCGCGATCTATCATAAACTATCACTTTGGAATTTTCTGCGAAAGAACCTTAAATGATGAATTACATTTCTAACACTTGTACCATCCCGTCAGCGAAGAAGCGAAACTTACCGTTTTAGAGCAAAATACAGGTACCGATCCCAAAAATGTGTTCGTGAAAACTGCTTTTGATTTTCCAAGCTCAAAATGAAGCTCTATACAGGACACACCGCGTGGTTTATGAAAAACGAGACCCTTGTTTTCACTACAATTGACATTGACGTAAAAGGGGCGCGGAAGAGGTTATCCAGAAACAGATGTCATGCTGAATGAACGCGTTTTTGCGTTTATTGTATTTCCACAGCACAAATGATCGGCGTTTACCTGGCCGCGTGACCCATTATACAAACAAAACACCGTAAATTTCCCAGTAAATTTCCTTTCAAAGTGTCACAATGAGCCAGGAAGTGGGCGTGGTGTGTTTTTTCCAGCCAACAACAGTTCCAGTAAAACAGCCTCCAGCAAGTAAAAAGTCATAACTAATTCCCAGCAAGCTATTTTTTATGGATACGATACTTCCCAGCCAGCGTCATGCTGCATGCGGAGCGGCTATTTGGTATATTGGCTCCACTGAGCACTCCTGACAAGATCAGGGGATATAGAAGGATATGGAAGCAGAAAACGTTCACAAATCAAAAGGATTTCATTTCGACAATCTTTATCGTACATAGCAAGCATATTTTGGAATTAATAACGTGAGACTTTGTCGTGTACGATCGAACAGAACTCCTCTACACCCTGTGATGATATATCATGTTTTGAAATCTGCCATTTCCCATGGGAATGAAAAGATTTAAGAAAACCGACAGACATCGTTCACTGATAATAGGAAAAGTTCGATTTGATCCAAGTTTTGATTTGACCGGTGATTAATAGGTTTTGAAAAGTTAGAACCTACGTAAACGCTACTTTCTCTAGAAAATCGCTTCTACTGAACAAATTGGCCGTTATTTTTGGCTTCAATTTCAACTATTATTGATATAACATGTATGCTATAGAAAAAAATCAGAGAAAATTTTGTAGCAGAAGCCGCCTGCAAAAATAACCTTGAGTTGGAAACTATAGCTACGTCATCAATATCTTCAATAGTGAGGCACAAGCATGAAACAAACAGAGGATTAAGAAACTCCAAGCTGAAACGTTTAGAGTAAAGGGCCATATATACCCATACATAAAAGAGCCAATTCCGCCAGACAGATGACACGAGTTCTCATAAACAGAAATAATATAATAAGGCCGGGTTGTGCGTTGGGTGTTTCACCCTCCTCCCCCTCCTCCACGTATTTATGAAACTGTGTGGCACTTTTGGTGTTCTTTTTTTTTAGTGCCAAATGTTAACAATGTCCAGACGTTTCGAGGCTGCTTCCTGTTCATCAGTGGAAGAAAGCAACTGGATAAAGCGCGTGCGTCACATTTTTCAAATCAAAACAACTGACAAAAAACAACGTATGTAACTTGCGCGCGCCGATTTGGGTGTGTTTGTTGAAAGATTGAAATTAAGTTAAACTCATTGTTGAGGTCCCCTGGATGCAAAGTCTGATGCCAGAAGATGAGTTTGGCCTCAAAACAGCGCCTCTTAAAGGTACTCTGGAAGTCAGAACGGACAACGAAAACAAGCATATCATTAGCGGAGTAATCAGGTGAGGCAAAATGACGCCCCACGAGCAGGTCTGTGTTTGTTGTCCTAGTTGAACGCAAATGTTCTTTAAATCGGTCCCCTAGACGTCTACCCGTCTCATTGATGTAAAGTTTCTGACAAACACGGCATTTGATAACGTATACAAAATGAAAAGACCAGGAGACTGCAGCGTTTTGCCAACCCTTGCATTTTTCAACTGCCTACCGTCGTGACATACGTCAACCTGCGTGATTCCCTTGTGAGTACTACCCTTTTATGACACGACCGCTTCCAGCGATGACCGTGGAACATTTCCATAAGGCCGGGCAAGTTAAAACAACTTGCGCTCACACGAACGCCTGTACATTTATTGGCAGCCCTGGAGGACGTTTAACTGTCACCAGCAAATTCCCGTGTGCCACTAAAAACGTTGTGTTGTATATCAGTTGTTTTGATTTGAAAAATGTGACGTACGCGCTTTTTTCATTTGCTTTCTTCCACCTATGAAGAGGCAGCTGCCTCGAAATGTCTAGACATTGTTATCATTTGGCGCTCAAACATATACTTGTTTTCTAATATTTTTACATGGCTCATAGCTGTGTTACATTAGAAAAACCCTTGATTTCAAACGCAATATAGTAGGTTAATTGACCGCATTAATAATAAGGTTATCAAGCTACTATAGAAAAATTAAATTGTATTTAATAATTTGCAAGGTCTAATAAATCATAAGTTCCTAATTAAAGCCGATGTTTAGCAAAAAAAGAGCATCTTAGGAACCACTCCAAGCAATTTGTCACTAGACATCCATCATATAAGAAACCAGTCGGGTCCCGGAAGTAGCTTTCTATAAAGTTTAGGAGTTGTCTAATGTCCACTAAAACCGGCTCCTGTCTATACTAGCAGTTTCAACAGGAAAGTGAAGTGCTGCGGGTGAAGCACATGCAGAGGAAAGGTGGTAAAAGGCAATGTTGTGAACCGCATGTACCTTAGAAGAGCTTAGATGCTAAACAGATGAGCAATTTGATTGACTTTTTATCGCCTCATAGCTGAGGTGACTACGGAGGCCCATTGAAATGTTTCGTATGTTTTTAATTTAGCCTGTGTTTGAAACTAAAATATTGGTACAATCGCCCATTTTTCTGCTGTACTCAGTGATCACGCTACTGTTGCTTTGTCACATAAAGGATCGGTGTGTCGTCTTATCACTTCCGGTACGCCGACGCGATCGTCGGAAATTGCCTGGTGATATTAATTCAACAATCGAATAAACTGCAACAGGCATCTTTTACTTTTTGGCTTTGCTTGACACACTTTCGTTGTGTACGTCAGGTTATAAAAGTGAGAATAATATTCATGGCAAGAAATGAGGGACATGAGGAGGCGGAGTCACTTCAAAGCAGTCTAGAGAGCTGTCAATTACTTTCTTTCTTTGGCGAGATGCTATTGGATGATCGTTGCTATAGAAATTTGCAGGCGCTTCAAAATAAAAAAAATAATAATAATAATAATAAAAGATGGCGGCCCTGTTAAGTAATCTACGGTTCTCTGCAGCAGCAAAGAAATAAAGGTAATAAAGGCAGTTTGTTATCTGGAAAATTTCCACTAATAAATAAATCGATTTTTGGCTGTTTAGGTGAAATATCGGACATTGTTGGCGTATGCATGAAAGTCTACTGTACTTCGAACGATCACGGCTAATTTTGATTTCCTCCTGTTTAATTTTCCCGCTATCTCGCCGCAAGGATTTGTTGTTATTCTCAGTCTTTTACCGAGGATTTCTATCCGTAAAAAGACCGGGAAAGAAAAGAATGATATAACAAAATGGTCGGCGGTACTTCGAACTTGCGAAACGTTCACAGCACTCATGGCGCTTCTATGAAGACTTACCTTTATCCAAGTAGACTTGAATAATGTCCATCTTCAATGCTGATTACCGTGGTGGACCGAAACTGTGATAGAAAAACGGTTCCATCGACATGAACGACATTGTTTTAGAACAATATTTCTGATTGATACCAGGGAATTCGTTCCCGTAGGGGCTTGCAAAGTTAAAGTTTTCGAAGGCGATTCAGCTGAAAAAGGCATTCGCCATACTTTTCTTACCAAAGAAGAAAGCTTAACTTCAAAGTTCGAAACCGTGGCGGATAAAGCTGGAAAGTGACTTATTATTGTGTCAAAGAACGACTCTCGATATCACTGAATAAACAGGATCAGATTGATACCAGTCAAAAGCTTAGAGAGGTATGCCAAAAAATTTAATTTTCTTCACTCAAGTCTCTCTATTTATGCCCGCCATGTTTTTAGCGTGATTTTTCTTAGTGTCGCTACAAACTGCGCACGCGTGTCCCTCATTTCTTGCCATGTTTAGAAAATTTGTTTAGAATATTATAGAACTAATCTCTGTACATGTCTGCCACGGTAGCTGAGTGGCAGCGTTTACGTAGATTATTGAGAAATTTATTCGGTGATATACTTTGTATTGCTGGTGTAAATGTCGTTAAACGTTTTTACGAACAATTACAAAATGTATCGAGAAAGACTTGTTCCGTTACTCTGCTGTTGAAAAGTATAACATTTCAAGAGCGAGTTATGTTTACAATTTTAGGTTTGTTGCGTTACTCTGCTACTGGAAAGTATAGCATGTCAATAGCGAGTTATGTTTAGAATTTCTGTGCAAAATAAGCAGACTCGGAGTTAAGTTTTTTATTGTAGTGATTGGTTACGTATTTAAAAAGCGAATTCGCGTTCAGTCTTCTCTTCGCGGGAGCCCTTCTATGCGTAAACATTTCGTCAACGCCTGATTCCCTGATCAAACCGTGACTCTTTACATTCTAACAAAAACATTAAAGAACTGCGGCATTCTATCAATAAATCAAAGACGACAAAATGAATTCCCAATAAATGATATCGAGTATATTTTACCGTACTACTTCCAGAAATTGGTTGAAATATTCCAAGAAACGTATCGGCGTTATCGGCTGTAGTCCCAATCTTGTCATCTTACCTCGCTTTCAAACTCTTCGCGTTCGTGGCTTGGGAAACGAAACTGGATTTCTCTGCCATAACTTCTTCACGTCACATCCAGTAGTCACGTCGTTTGGGTATTCCCTTCTGATTTCAGCCCTAAACATCATTTATTTTCTCTCTGAATGAATGGACTGCGAGTGGGATTAAGGGCCTCGATTTGACGGCCACGAGATCGAGGCAAAAGAGGTGATATACATCCAAAAATCTCAAACGCTTGTGCTGCCAAGAATAGTCTGGTAAATGGCATTCAATTATTTTACCGAAGGACATACCGTAAATCTATAAGGCCGCTGGGGGACTTATTTAATTAAAGACCTTATTAAGGGGAGGGGGGGGGGGGGGCTTGTTGGAGAGGGGGTCTTATTAGAGAGGGGGGGTGCTTATTTCAAATCTTTGAACACGCCGTTTTTGTGTTAAATAATTTTTGTACAAATCTCAAACAACTGCAGTAAAGCTTTATTATTTAATACCGAGCAGGAAACAGTTTTGTGTGTTTTAATTTATATTTTTTTAAAAAACAAACCAACTGGGCCACATAAAGTGTATTTCGTAATAGGGATAGGAGAGAATAATTACAAAATCTCGTGTCCCAAAAGGGAGGGGGGTGCTTATTACAGGGGGGCTTATTAGAGAGGGGGGCTTAAAAGAGAGGGAGAGAGAGAGAGAGAGAGAGAGAGAGAGAGAGAGAGAGGGAGAGGGGGGGGGGGATGCTTAATAGGGCTTTTACGGTAAACCTGTCGACAAATTGAATTCATGTTCCAATTTAGGTATTTTAAAAAGTATGCAAGTTTAGGTTTTGCATGCGATGTACGGGGATGCAGAGTTTTTGGAAAACTGAAATAGTATATTGTTAAAAACATTTCAGGAGGAAGAAAAACTACTAAGTTATTTTGCACACTAGGTGCGTCCACATGGAAACAGTCAGATCAGTCTGTTCTGACATCAAAGGTATCAGTCAATTAATGGGAATTAATGTGAATTTCTTTGGAAGAACTGGTTTAAAATTTGCTTTTTCAAGAAATCTCTTATAGGCTTGGCTAAATCTATTTATAAAATAACTAAAATACGTCGCGCTTTCTGATTGGCTAGGAGGTGTGTGTACATTAGAGTGTGCAATCACAGCTGTCATGTCACGGTTGTGTAATCAAGAATTCTCGAAAGTTATGCAAGCCCGAGAAGAAGACGAGGGTTTGTAAACAGTCTCGAATTTTCCCGACCGCTCTCATGTTTATATCAGGCTATGCAAACACAGAAAAAGTTCTCTATTCATTAAATACTATCACCTAATGCTTGATTACCTCCATGTATCTTTCTTTGTAGCACTGGAAGATAAAGATACGTAAAATAAGATGCGAAATTGAAAAACTAACAAACGACGTTTCCGCCGAATGTGAAGAGCTGGTGAGAAAACTTGATGATCGGATAATGGCTTTGAGAGATTGCAAAGAAAAAAATGCTCTGGCTGATGAACTGGTAAGTTAATCACTAGCTTAAGCACACGTCACGAAGCCTGCGTGAAATGTCTCCTACCTCTTTTGCACGCTGAACACCATGTGGGGTGGGCTGGAGTTAAATTCTATTGAATCTTTATCAAAAGTCAATATTTATTTTTTAAAAAGGAAGACTGGATGCCAGAATTTTTGTTTAGGCAATAACCTATTTTCGCAAAAAAAAAAAAAAAAAAGCAAAGAAAAGAAAAAACGCTTTCCTTTATTTGGAATTAACAACTTAAGAAAAAAAGAGAGAAAGAAACATCTTTTGTATACTTTTTCACATTGGAAAACTAGAAAAAAATATTTACTGTTTTTCTGCTATAAATTTGACTAATATTTTGAACAAGGGGGTTTCAGGAAAAGAGACCTATAATTTCACTGGTATGACGCACTTTTGTTTCAGAAATGGAGGGTGAAAATAGGCAAGATAAAGTAAGAAATTGCTGAAGTTCAAAACAACAATTCTGCGCAATGCCAAGAAAAGATTCGACAGTTAAATGACGAGATATTGTCTATGAAAGAATCGAAAGAAAAAGATGATCTTTTTCGTGAGCTAAAAGGTTTTGCTCACCTTGGACTAACTGAGGATCTGACTCAAATAATAGAGAAAATGCAGTTGCAACAGGAAGCATTGATTCTTGTGCTGAATGACCTAACAGATGTTGCAAAACTTGCAAAATGGCTGAACGAACATCCTGGTGAGCCAAGCGTGTCTTCAAACGAACGCTTGCAAAATGTCACTGGTCGGCTTAGGCCAAAGGTTGAAGTGCTCTGCAAACTAGTTGGCAAAGAAGTTGACATATCAAAGAACTGGGTAAGGTGTCTTTGCAAGAAAGCGCCTACCCTTCGTAAGCTTTCGCGGTTGAGAATAAATGAGCTGACGGATTGCTGCCGAGGGGCTGAAAAGAGAGAAATGAACGACGTTTATGAAGTTATTCTCCAGTATACCGAAGAGCGTAATAAACAACTACCTAACTGTTCGCAAGGTGAAACACTTGTGGGAGAAAGACAGGAAAGGAAAGCTACTGATAAATTAAATCTATCAAAAGCGCAATCCCTGTTGCGTGAAGCCAGGATTTTGGCTTCTACAGATCAATCCCAAGCATCACTGAAAATTGCTGAGATAGTGAAAATTATCGAGATACCGGAGAAGTGGTACGAGGGAGATGGCCGTATGACAGACTCGCTACTTGGCTATTTAGCTCACATGATCGAAGATTGCATCAACGCTGTGGATTCTGCTGAAGAATACAACAGCGAGATTGAAGTCATTACTAAAGCCAGCGGTGGAAGAGCCCTTTGTGGTATTTATCATTCTGAGTATGAGACACCGCAACCAGCAGATTCTCGGCTCCTTCAGGAGCCAACAACTGTGAATTTCGCTAATCCTGAGAGCAATAGAGAGGATATTACGTGCATGTGTTTCTGCAAGAAGGGATTGGCTTCAGAGTACGTGGAAAAGTTGACAAAGTTAAGTTGCAGGACGAATTTGTGCGTGTCTGGCTCGCATGGAATCTTATCTATGAAGGCGAATGCAGGATTTCAAAAACAAACCCAAGGAGTTAATTCTGTCAAAACGTGTGGTGTTTCTGCATCCGCCCTATATTTCTTACGAGCCAACCAAAAAACCTTTCACTTTGAAAGAAATGAATTAAAACTTTCTTCAGCATGTATAAAAGAAGCACTAAGCGTTGCTAAGTATGCAAATGACAGCGCTGATGAGCAGGAAAAACACGCTCGCAATATCTTAAAACGATACGGAAGCCATTTTCCTGCGGGAACCCAAACCCTCGGTGGAATCTTCTTCATCATTGCAGATGTCGAAAGCCAAAGCAAAACGACTGAAGTAACATTGCAAAAGGAAGCCAAGAATCATCTTGAAGGACAAATGTCCATCTGTTTCCTCAGTGAGAAATTTGGAGTTGGAGGGAATGCAACTGGAAGTAGGAATAAGAAGATAGAACACAGAGAAGGTAGCGATACGCTGAGTATTTCCTTTTCTAAATCTTCCATGGGACCACCAGCGAACCCTGCAACTTTCCACAGGCTGCTCTCCTACAATTCAAATTGGGCCTTAATTGATCGTGGTAACTTGGAGGTTAACATACCAGTGTGGGAGTTAGTTGAAGATCTTGGGGGCGTTTTTGAAGATGCTGCTCAAGCCCTGAAAGACACATGGGAA
Source organism: Pachyseris speciosa (assembly GCA_016490735.1). NCBI lineage: Eukaryota > Metazoa > Cnidaria > Anthozoa > Scleractinia > Pachyseridae > Pachyseris > Pachyseris speciosa. Next base: position 120,995 of record JAEMWC010000027.1, read on the forward strand.
AGAGACGAGTCCGAAAGGAAAATGAGATGGGAAACACAAAGGGAAATGAAAGAAAGAAGCGATGAGTTGCAGAGCATTAAAGATACGCATCTCCAAAAGCAGGTAAGATTATAAATTGCAGTCAATGTACACCAACTTGTGTTTTTGTAAAAGCCTTACATGACTGAGTTTTCAGTTAGCTCGTTATAAAGATATTATACTGATCAACAGGTTGCGATGGCCTGAAATTTGATGGATCATTCTTTTATAGCAAAAGACCGCAAAATTTATAAGAGGTATAAGAGGTCTGTAAAACTTACGAAATTATAGCAACTTCCTTCGAATAAGCGACTCCGCGGCTTATCCCAAATTCGTAATAAGTAATGACAAAGGCCAATAACAGAGCAACATCTTAAGCTTTTTCAGTCACGGAATGCAAGAATTGTATATTTTAAAACGTTATATCTTTTGAGTGAATGAAAAAAATTTTTGATTTTTTTTTTCGAGTACTCTATTAAAAATATCAAAATAATAATGAAAAAAAAAATTGTGAATATGTGAAGATCTGAAAAAACTTAAAGGATAAATTTTGAAATGAGTAATGTAAAGTTAGGTGTTCAAATATACTTATACTTTTTTTGGTTCAGATTTTATCGGCCACTTCATTGTGTAAACGTTCAATTTTGGATTTAAGTTGTTAAAAGTTTATGTCTTGGTTGCAGCACTCCGATGTTACAGATGGTATTTGTCCAACAGATGGCAAGCTCTTCCATAGAAATCCTCGGATGAAGCGTGCAAAGGCCTATGACAAAGCAATAGAGTTCATCTTAAGGAACCCACGACAAAACTTCTGTCAAATCACCCGGCCGTTCCGTGGGATACAACGTTATACCTTAAAATGTTGGGGAGGTTCCCATAGCGAGCAGCCAATATTTAAAAGTCGCAATAAGGAGCACGTGCTTTTCTACAGCGAAGCATTATTTAGGTGGAAGAATAATCTTCCTGGTCGAGGTTTGACGCACTTGGACTATCCTACAGCTTAAGACGGAAACCATAGCTGTATGCCATAACTACGTAATACATAAGATATGAGCGGGAGACCTTTATGGGCAGTTAAAACGGCGAGCCGCAGCCGAGCCGTTTTAAAGCCCATAAAGGTCCCACGCGAATATTTTATGTTACTTGTGAAATGAAACAGTACATTGCGTTTGTCGTGTTTGTAATGTTAATCAGTAGAGATCTGTATCAAAGTTAATGCATACTAATTAGCGGAGCAGGACACTTTTATGAAAATTAATGATTTTTATTGGGGTTTAGAGAGGTATACATGTGACTCAAATACTACCCGTAGATTGGTCGTTAGTCTTATGAATTATTAATGAATTTTACAATTATAGCTTAAGAAATCGTTGGGGAAGGTAGTGTGGCCGAGTGGTCAGTGTGTAGGCCTCGCAATCCGGGGGTCCCAGTTTCGAGTCCTGCTCCGAACACTAGCTGAATTTGTTTCTCCCTAGTACCGGCTATTACCTTGTGTCTCCAGCCAAATGGGGATTTTAATCTTGTTATTTTTTGTTTGAATTATTTGTTTAAGTTTATTTAGGTGAAATGCATGTGAGCTAGCTTGAGCAACTAAGCGAACTTCCACCCTAAACACTCTAAAAAGCTTAAGAACGATGATCTGACTAATTATTAATCGGGCTAGGAATAGAAGGCTATACATTATAGAATTCTGGAAATGTTCCCCTGATGCGCAATCATCGTTTAGAAGTGGACAAGAGGGGCAAGTCCTTTTCCTCAGCTAGACATTTCTTATCGTAAAAATAAACTTTCTGGGCGAGGTAAGATACACTTGCACTCCACTGTATAGAGCGATGTAAATAAATCCGTAACAGGGAGTTCAGGATTTCCCGACGGTGACGGGCAGAAGCCTCACATAAAAAGTGAATTTGCACTGTTTTAAACCTCATCGTCGTTACTCCAACTCCTTCAGTTTCACAATTGTAGGTTAATTCACACTCTTAACTCATTTTTACGGGACAGCAAAATATTTACTTCGCATGCTATAAAAAACTACGACTTTCTCAAATCTCGGACTATGGTTAAAATCAATCATTTTCGTTACCAGGTGATCATTTCTTTAGACTTTGGCACCCAGTAAACTGACCAAAAGTCCCAATTTTCATTGAATATGAGCATTTATTCTGTTGCAAAACCCCAAAACGCCCTTAAACCGCACAAAAAATACACATCTTTGTTTTCAAGTTTTTAATACAAAAATTCCACTTGAAGCTAAATGTCTACATTTGCAGCAAACTTTGACTCGAATTCTTGCAATATTTTCCACATTTTTCTGCTCACTTCTTTAGCGCGTCGTGGATAACGCTATTTGATTTCAGTTGCTCTCACTGTCTGTAATTTTCGCGTCTGTGACCAGTCAGTGGAATTCTGGGTATTTCTTGTGTAACGAGTGTCGAGCCACTTGGTACTGATGACAAAATGTTGCACTGATTGCATCATTTACAAGTCAAAACTCGCCAAAATTGTCATACCAGGTCCCAGAATCCACTCACGAAACGGCTAAAGACATAACTTCACTCCGTGAATGGCCATCATGCTTCTCACTTCTGTTTTCTTTCAAAGGATTGCCTCTATTCATCAACCCAGCTTTATGATGTCAGGCAGGGGGCTTCTGAGGTGGAAAATGGTTTGAAAAGCATGCTTATAAACCAAATACGCAACAAATTGTAGCTGTAGTGATTGTTTAGAAATAAACGACAGCTAGCGTGACGAGCGTGACAACAAAGATAGAGCCTTCGGTGTTGTGGACCAGCGAAATCTCCGTGGTAACCCCTTATATGGATTAGACAGGTAAATTTGACCTCCTACCCTTCGGAAATTGCAAAAAATGAGACCAAATCGCCCGTAGAAAATGAGTTAAGGATGCCATCTAAGTTCAGAAAACAAAAAAACAAACAAGCAAACAAACAAAAACAAAACAAAACAAAGCAAAAAAAAAAAGAAAAGAAATTCTCCGCCGTCTGTTTATATACTTCACAAAACGCCTCATTAGGAAATCTAGCGTCGTCGTCGTGCAGTGACGGCAAAGAAATATACAATAAAGATTGATGCCAGTGCAGAGTTGCTCTTTTGCTCATATTTCCTATTGCTTTTTGAAGTTCTCTTTGCCGTCAACATTAGGGCCGTTTGTACGAGAGAAAATAAGCCGACGCTTATTCAGGCCACGGCTTACATAAGATGCGAACACCCCGTATAAATGATACAAAATCTACGTTCACGGCTTTCTAAAGCTGCGGCTTATCCTGGCCTAAGAGTTTTTACTTGTATAAATAGTTCCTTTCGCGTATCATGGAAGCCGTGGCCAGAGTAAGCCGCGGCATATTTCCTCTTGTATAAACGGCCCTATTATGATATCTTTTAATGTAACATGCCCTGGTCGTTTTGGGGGGACCACAGCTCTGCCTACCACACAAACTTAGAGGACTCGTGCTGCATTCACATTTCAAGGAAGGGAAAGAAAAGGGGACTCATCCAACAAATATAGAACTCCAAAAGGTTTCTTCTCTAGTTCTCTGTCTAATATAACAATAGTTTAATACCTAAATTAACCTCACAGTGTGCTTTTACAAAGAAATGTAAACTACTTTGTATAAAAAAATGGGATTTTCCGAACAGCATTACTTTGCTACTCCCCTAATTTCTTGGTTTATCTTCCACCCTAAAACAATTTGTTTCCCTCCACTCGGGAGTCAATGCTGGGATACTTAATGTGCACCTAACACCAAAAATATATTTTTTTTTTTGCTAAAAATAAATCTTTGCACCTGTTTGAAACGCATTGCGCCTTTTCTTTTCTTTTTTTTTTTTTTTCCAAATCTTGACTGTCCCACGACTGAGTCAGAAGGGGCTTGGGTCTATTCTCTATTTGACGTCAAAAACTCATTTACATCGCACTAAGTCTTTGTAAACATCAACGAGACTAAACCCAAGCCCCTTCTGACTCGGTCGTGTACCACACGAGACTTTGTTTTTTGAACGTTTTGAAGCCCATAAAAATGTTCAAAACTGGAAATAAATGCGAAATGTTATTGTGACAAGTGCAAAAATTTATTTTAGCGAAAAAAATATTTTGGAGCTAGGTGCAGTTAAACAATTGCATGATCCAACGCGGTCGTTTGTTTTTGTTTTGAAATCGCGTTATTGTTAAATGATGCTTCTGATTGGTCAATTATTTTTATCGGGGTTTTATCTGGCTCATCACGCCGAGTTGTCGTTTGTGCAGTTATTTTGCATTGAAACCGTGAACAGTCCGTTGACAGGTTTAAAATCAAAACAGCAAAGTATTGAACGATCAGTTGTTGATGAAACTCGCCGATAATGTGCCGATGATGGTGACGGCAAAATATGAACTAGACATATCAAACTTCGCCTATTGTTATGGTTGACTTTTTCGGAGACAATAGGGCTCTTTTTTAGGGACTGTTCTATTGTGTGCTCGGAATTGGCGTTCGACCTAAAACGGAGACGATCGGCAAATTGTCGTCGTTGACATTTTCTCACCTTATGGTGGTCTAGTAGGGAAAATGTTAAGTGGGACACCAAACGGCAGGGGGTGGGTGAGTCGCTGCGTTGACTCATGATGATTTCTTCGCCATTGTAGGCATGGCGATTTTTGAATAGTTAATCACCGTGAGGACATCAAGAAACATGAAACAACTAATTCAAATACGTGCTCTCGACTGATGAGTTTTTGTTCCTCCGTAATGATAGACGTGCATGAGTCATCAGAAGAGGGGCACCCAACAACACGTTTCGGTGAACGTCTGTTCGGTGGAGAGTAGTTCGCTTTGGGCTTTCGGTGTCAATTAATGAGTACACTCGGATTTTCCTATCTAAGACGTGGCCTAAAAGATTTCCAATTGGGAAAACATAACACTGAGGTTTTCGGAAAGGTCGTAATTGCTGTTTTTGGCAGTCAAAAACGTCACCGAGCATTTTAGGAAAGAAAATTGTTCCCTAGAAAGATCATTTCAGCTTGCATTTTCTAAAAAAAAGATTTTGTTCCCTAACATTTTCGGGGAATTAAAATTTCGGCTAGAGAATCCGAACAGATGAACTTTTTCTAGCTTATGAAAACATCACTTTGAAGAGACTTCAAACACCATAAAGTACTTAAAAATGCCTTACTACAGCCTTTGGTTTATTTGGCTCGTTGGGCGCCCCTGTCAGAAGCAACCTCTTCACGACGGGAATTAAAGAGTATGAAGAAGTCGTGCGCGGATGGGTGGTGCTCGATTTCATTTCTCAAATCCTAACCTCCGGTTTTTATATCTGATCATTTAATCCTTTCCAAGTGCATGAAAATTACTACTTGAGAAAAACAGAATGAAACTCGGATGGATTGAACATATTGGGGTGTGAGTTTTAAGCTGCCCGTACAAAAACAACTGTATTTTAAAATTGTTTGTAAAGTAGTTTAAAGGTATTTCAATGATTTAAGGACGGTGCCTCCTATTGCTAGTGCGTATTCGTTCTGCGCACCACGCAACCATCTTATCTTGCGCGATTACTCGCGCGATTTCCTCAGAAGATTGTTTTGATGGTTGTCGTATTTTTTGTAAGCTCTTGATTTAGCGGATAGTTTTACAGGATTGGCAACAGGCTCTCTACACTAAAAACCTGTAAACGAAAGCGTTATTGTGGTGTGTTTTATGAAATTACGCTGAATCACGCCGGGAAAAGCAATTGAAGTGAAGGGGCAAATAATATAAGACTTAAGCTTAAGTTTAATCAAAACATATCGCTGTATAAACTGATTCAAAGGAATCGCTTAAAAAAGTCATGTGCTACACATATCGGTTTAATACACAACAAATCCGTTTCGGTTTTATTCTTTTATTTTATTGCTGTTTCAACAATAATAAAAAGAAAGATGTTTTCATCGAACGTAAGATATAACATAACCCGATGTCTTACCTTCGTAACTGATGAAAAGCTTGAACTTAATTGGCCTGAATAACGGACTGCGAAAATCAGAAGCAAGGAATCACGAATACTGGCTCTCAAATTGCGTAGTTTTTATGCATTTCAAAACTCCTTCCAGAAAGATAATACCACCACAAGAAGCAACTGCGAAAGTAATTGACAAAACTATAAAACGTGATCTTACGTAAGCTTACGTGTTTGTCTTCCACTTCGCCAGAGTCTAATAGGGCAAGTTATACTGAAAAAACTTTGAAATTTACGCAAAATGCACATCTCAAAACGTCTTCGAATTTGCTCTTAGCATTCAAAGCCATCATCATTGAAAAAATGTCCTCTAATTCCCGAAGAATCAAGAAAACTTTTTGTTCCAGCATGTGTCGCCTTACCGGATATCCCAGCATGCCCAAGGAAAAGACATGCAAATATTTCACTTACTAGGGAGGGGGTAGAGCAAAACTTGTCTCAAGCCCCCAAAACAGCGCCTTAAAAGTAGAAAATAACCAATTTATCTCTAAAAAACGCATGGTGACCCCCACTTTTTACCTCACAAAACAAAAGTGGTAAGCCTACTCAACACATGGTGTTTTTTTCGTAGTTCGAAAAACATATTTAGCCTGTGTTTTTGCTCAACTAAATGGGAGCAGTCAGGGCCAAAAATGCCTCCAATGCAATGATTTTGTAATAAATACCACATAAAAAGTAGTTTTTATATCACCAGTTGTTATGTGTTTCAAAGCTTTTGGTTTGTTGTTGCCTTGGTATATGTAAACAGGAATTCTAAGGAAATGTTCAGAGAAATATTTCTTCTTTTCTTTTTTGCGAAAAAAAATACTAAGTCTCTATTTTTTGCAGCTTTGGACTTACTTATCTCTGAAAAATGCACGGTTACCCCCAATTTTCTTTTTAATTTTCGTTAGCCCTTACCAACATCTACATTTTAGCATAGTGATAATCCGCGAAAAAATATCTTCGTATTAGGAGCCACCGTCCTTAAAAACTATTTTTACCTCACTTTGAGGTATTTCTATTATGTTTTACAATAAAACCAAAATAGTCATAGGAGTTTGAAATGTATTTGAGATCTATTTGAATACTATTTAAATCATTTCGACAAGTTTTCCCTATATTTCAAACCTATTTGTTAACAAAACTACACTTTAAATACAGTACTTAAACCATATTTTCAGAACAAGAATGTTGACGAGTGAATTAAACTTGTTTCAAATACCGTATTTAAACTGTGTCTTGACAAGAATAACGCGTAATCACTAATTTAAAACGTAGTTCGTACGAGTAAAATACCAAAACAGGTTTTAATTAGGGTGTTTAAACACTATTTGAAATAGAACTTCACGGCTGAGACTTAAAACAGCTTGTAAATAGCATAGTTAAAACATGTTTGAAATTAGTTTATAAGGCGAGTTCTATTTTAAAAGTGATTTGAAATAACTATAACCATAAACTGTTTTGAAACAGGATTTAAACGGGCTATTTACACAGTATTTTTAAAGAAAAATACCGACTATTCCGATTTGAAAAGCATTTAAATGAATAAAACTTGTTTCCAAACATAACTTAAATAGGCTGTTTTTAAGGTATTTTCAAAGGAAAACCTGGCCTGCGCCTCTCGATGTTTAACTGATCGATATACTAAAAAATGTAAGAAAAGTTCAAAGAAAACCTATTTTCAAACCGAATTTAAACAGGCTGTTTCCGAGGTATTTTTTAATGATAATTACCCGTCTTGCCGATTCAAAATATATTTTAACTGAGACCAAAGACCTGGTTCTGTCACAATTACTAACGCGGTTGGCGCCACGTACTGTTTCCACCCAAATCGAGTCAAACATTCATACGATCCTTGCAACCACAGAAAAATTAACCCATTGACTTAAGCGATCTCAGAAATACATGTACTACAATATACGTTTACGCCCTGACAGATTATATGGAAATAACCAGGCTTTAGTCCTTCTCAAAGGAATTGGCCATGTGAGTGACAAAAATCACGTCAACATCAACATCTATTCTCATGCACTTCTTCATAACGGAAGAAATAGGCACAGAAATGACCTCCTCGAGTGTCACACGTTTCATATGTTTAACCACACGGATTCCCATGTACGATGGAAGCTGGGTGGCATGCTTTCTCATCTTTTGGACCAACGCAATGAAGAAAAATGGCAATGAACAGCTACACTTGGTGGTGCATTGCATTGAGGCGCATTTGGCTTGGCACTTCAGGAACTTTAAAATGGAACTGTAATAAGTCTTTCCTCTTTCTTCAAAAACAACGGTGAAATTGTTCCGTGCAGTCGTTCGTTTATAAAGGGAGCTTTGATACTCAACACCATTGATAACTGCACGCTTGAAGACCCATACTCTTGACACTGCTCCAACAACTGCCCTTTCCTCTTCCGTTAACAAATTCGATGTCTCCCACACACGCTCTAAAGATCCAACAACAAAAGTACCCTCTGAAATTTCTTCCCCAACAGTCCTATGGAGATAAAAGCAAATATACATCTCAAAACCAATCTGGAACACATGAATCTAAGGTACAACCAGACGACACTACAAGCACAACCTACTATGTCTTTACATTTATAATCCTTTACCATACCCATGAAGAATATGAAGACAAACTTTAAACCACAACACAAGCAATGAATTTGAAAAAGCTACGGAGTAATTTTATTCAGTGCTAACATTAATTACTTTTAGCAGATAGGTAAACATACCTACAATGATAGTTCTTTGACGTAAGGCTCTTGTAGAACTGCTTGGCAACTGAGCCCTCAGTCAGAGTTTCAGCCAGCAGCGGAAGACTCTGGTGCACACAGATTGACTTCACAATCTAAAAATCAAAGAACCAACGACAGTTGAAAAGGCCATTGCCGCTTATAAAAATTGGAACGTTAAAGAAATCATAAGTTTACACTGAGCCCCCGAAAAGAGTGCAGACATCACTCATTATTTTTTACTGTCTGTTCTTGTTGGATCAAATTGCAGTAAAGACTCAGCTGTAACATATCATCTGTAATTACATGTAATTTAAGGTTCAGACCTATATTTCTAAAATTTAATGGAATGTGGGATGGGGATAACTTAAAATGGTCATTTACTTTCTTGGTACATGTATTCATCATAATTATTTTTGAGTCAATATTAAACGTTTATAGACTCAAATCAAACATGAGCATTAACATGCATGCAAACGAAACGTCAAACCATTTGAACAAGATAAATTGTCTGACCTGTCCTTGGATATTTTGGCTTCCATGGAAATATCCTGACAAGTCACCATTGAAATCTTCAAATGGAAAACAAGAATTTGACCACAATGGTCCCAAGTTCTCTACTACCTCCTTTAAATGAAGGACTTGGTGAACGTTGAAGGTCTGGAATCTTTCACCTGGAAGTTAACGTACATGTAAGTTGATCAATATAGGAAGCCATTAACACCACAAATGCAACTTTGCTTTTGGAAAAAACCATGCACGTTGAACTAATCACTCTGTGTACAATGAAAAGAGCAGCTTAAAATTGAAACGTACATGTACAGGTATCAGAAGAGGTTCATTCTCACCATAAACCCTTGGAGCCTGTGCACAGTACAGCTTGAGGAATGCACCAGCCTCCTCTATATCAGCTTTTGAAATGCTGTCTTTGAGGAGGCGATAAATTCCTCCCACAAGAAAAGCAAGGTGTAAAAAGGAGCTGTCTTCCAGTCTTCCAAACAACAATGGCAGACAATAATAAAGAAGGAAAGCTCTCTTCTCATTGGCTGATAAGAAAAAAAAACATGTATATGTAGTATTAAGTTACATTGTATACTCTGACATGAGACTAAGGAAAACTACTTTGAGCCCAGTTGAACAGAGGGCTCTATGTTTTAGCCAGCCTTGCACAGCTGTATATTGTATCAAAATAATAATAACAGAGTTCCCACATACAGATTTTTTTGTGAAAAGTTGACTTCAAATATCCCAAAAAATATACAAACAACATCAAAGAGTCCCATGACACTTAACTACTTTTTGAAAGTCGTGGAATGCTGCAGTAGAAAATCAGATGGAAACAAGAGGAGTGGTTCACTTTGCAAAAAATACTAAGATGAAAGAATGAACCAATAAGCATTAATTTTGATCAGTTACCTTTCCATTGCTTCCAGTCAGAGATGCTTCTTGGGCGGCGGGTTATTTCAGAAATGGGCCTCAAGGAAAGGAACTGGCTATCAATTTCAGCCAGGCTGTTACCCAAGTAATTCTCACTTGATTTATCCTCAAACCATGCTTTCAAATGCTGATCTACTACTCCTTCAAAAACAAAAGGTGAAAAAAGCAAAACATCTATCAAAAATAAAAATAAAAAAATTGTCTGAAGAAATCTGTGATGTTGGTGTTCAGTGAAACTAGTATTAAGTGACCCCCATCTTAACTGGACATACTACTGCAAGTGTACACTCAAACACTGTTCCATATTTTCTGTAAAATTAACCTGTAACTACATGTAAATGACCACTAGAGACAGTCCCATGGGTGTCCACTTGTGACTGGTTTACTGTATTCATTATTACTTTAATCAATATACATATTGAGTTGATTATACATGTAGTTATAAAATCTTTCCCTGGATTCATTTACCTTTCCGTTGGAGGAAGTTCGTTTATAACATAGTACACTGGCCAGACACCTGCTCTTGTTGAGCACACCAATGAAACCCCATCAGTGTTGCCAAGAAGTGATATATTGTTAGGATCACTTAGGAAACCATCTCCTGTCGACAACTGCTTGTACAGATGACCATCATAAACATCTTCTATAGCAGATTCATCAAGCTTTTGGCGACGGAATCTGTACCTAAGCTTATCGAAGACACCAGGTGCTACAAATAAAAGAAAGGCACATCTGACATGCAAGAACTACATTGAAAACTGCACTAACCCCATTATTAAGTAGAAACACAAAACACTTATTGAAACAGTGCTCCTGATCAATCTTGTTAAACAATATTTTTCTCCACTTGTACTGTTGTCATAGTACAGTGGTTGCTAATTGCTAAACTGGTTTATTATCTGCAATACCGTAAAAGCTCTATTAAGCCCCCCTTCTCTATTAACCCCCCCTCTCTTATAAGCCCCCTGTTTGGAAGTCGTTTTTTGTAATAAGCCCCTCACATGAGATTTGGTAATTAGTCACTCCTATTCCCTCTTGCGAACTCAACTTCATGTGGCCCAATTGGTTTGTTTTTAAATTAATATACACTCAAACATGGAATACTGTTTGCTACTCTTTGTTAGATAATAAACTTTCACTGTAGTTCTTTGAGTTTTGTAAAAAAAAAAAATTTATGACGAAAAAAGTGTGTTTAAGATTTGAAATAAGCCCCCTCTCTAATAAGCCCTCCATTAATGAGGCCTGCAATTAAATAAGCCCCCCAGGGGCATAATAGAGCTTTTATGGTAATATTTGTCAAATTGAGTATGCTGCACATAAAAATGATGAAAGGGTCAATGTACAGTGTAAAAATGTAGCTATGGAAAAGGAACAAAAGCCCTCATGTGCCAAAGAGACAGGAAAACAATAATTAATTGCTATGGCATTTGCTCATACATTTAAGTGTACAATGTAGTTACTTGATTTACCATCTTCTGAATTCTTGAAGAACATTTGCTTCTCTCCAGGTAAGAAAAAAAGCCACTTAATGCATAAAAAACAATAACTATTTTCATACTTTGAGCCAAGGGGAAGCAAACATATTACTTTTTAGTTAACACTGAGTTAACTATTTTGACTTATTTCCCATCAATCTCAATATTAATTTGAAATCACAGAAGCTAAATATATACAATATAATAGACATGTACCTGAGAGAACTGCCCTCACTTGCTCTTGCACAGGAATTTCAAGAAACATGGCCTCCTCGACCAACTGCCACTTGCAAACATTGCACTTTTCTTTGCCTTTAAGAGTGGTATTGGTGATGTATGCCTGGCACTTCTTGTTTGGGCAAAAGAAGTGTTTGACAATTCTTTGTGCTTGTTTTTCAAAGAATGCATACACTTGCATTGTGTCTTTTGGTATATTATTTTCCTTGGGGCAGATGAGATGAATAAGTGTTAACACATCTTCGAGGGCAACACTAGTTAAATGATGCCTTGTGACAATGCCCAGAAGCAAAATAATAAACTCTTTTACAGAAACTTGCGAGTTTGAAAACAAAGGATCAGCATCATGATTGTCTGTTTTAGGTGCTGCTTTTTTTATTTCATTTAAGTTTTTCAGTTCTTCAAGCAGTCCAGATTTGTCAATGTAATCTCCATAATCATCTGTGCTGAAAAATGAAGTCATTAAGTAACTTTCAACACTGTTACGGTAACCATCACTTTCATCTTCTAACTCAGGAGGCACTATGTCCCACCACTCAATAGTTGCTGCAGATTCTGCAAAACCAAACACATCATTGAATAGCTGTAAGTGACAGGCTAAGTTGCTACTTGCGAGGTTGTTGTATAGACTCAATTGATAAAATGTTGTCACCTAAAAAGCATACATGTACACCTGTAAACCATCAACAGTGAGACCTAATGGATTTATGTGTTTTACATTTGTTGGCATTGCAAATAAAAAATGCTCTTTACATTAATTAGCCTTTGTTTAACAAACCACGAGCTCCTTGTGTAAATGCATTTCAACAAAGTTCAAAGGGAAAGGGCTTGCAGTTTTGTTCACTTGGCAAAAGCTCCACACACTGTATAGGGGGATTCATGCTTACGTCATTGTTTACATTTTTGCTCATTTGCATACGGCTTTGCTTACAGAAGGAAACATGTTAGATGTGATTTGACTCCAGACAGCTAAAGAGCTAGTGAAATTTAATATATTGTGAATTTTTTTAGCTCTTTAGGTGTAGTATTCAAGGAGATATTGTAGTATTGCTAATGCGCCACCGAGGCTAATAGTCTTGTCAAACGTGAGTACTACTTCGTTCGCCCGCTACACTACAGAAACACTACTTCGACTAGTCACATGACCCCAGACTTCCCGCGCTGGGGAAGTCCCGGATGTACACTACATCCCTCCCTCTCTTCACTTGCAAAGTCTCACTACTACTAAGTAACATGAAAATGTCAACAGTGTCTTTTAAAGGTACAACTGATACAAATTAACACTTCCGTAGGCACAGCCTTATCAAAGCTGCCACTGTCATAGCAAAGTAACTGTCCCCCTCAGGTGGTAACATAGTCACTAAGTCTCTCGGGGGGTCGGGTCACTCGCCCTGATCTCCTTGGTAACAGCTGCTCCTAATTTGGACCATCAGCTGGACTAGCCCCTCCTCCTGTCTCCAAACTGGGTGTGGTTTCTTGTCCTAATGCGTGCTCATTAGGTACTGCTACAGGACCTGCAGGCTGCTGCTCCTGGGGCTCTCTGTCCGGAATCACAAATCGCTTGACATGTTAAAAACATTACGCCTGTACTCTGCGCCTTGGGGTGACTTCAGCTGGACCTGATCCCCATAGCGAGCCGTTACTTGGTATGGCTCTTTTTCATAGTTTGAAGACAGCTTATTCTCCTTCCTCTTCTCCAGCAACACAAGGTCTCCCTCCTGTACACACTTCTCTGCTGCATGGTGTCTCTTGTCAGCATAATCTGCACCTATCTGCTTCTTTTCCGCATCACGATCTCTGGTTTGCTGATATCCCAGCTCTTCAGACTCCTCCAAATCAGCAACCTCTGGCAATTTAGTAGACATTTTCCTCCCATAAAGTAACTCAGCGGGACTCCTGCCGGTAGTTGTGTGCGGGGTGGAGCGGTATGCCAGGAGGAACTTGTTCAACTCCAACCTCCAGTCTCTTCCCTCAGCATGTGCAACTCTCATTGCTTTCAAAAGAGAACGATTTTGCCGTTCAACCTCTCCATTTGCTCTCGGCCATAGTGGGGTGGTCAGCCTGTGCTTAATGCCCATCTCATCCAGATACTCCTCCATTTCAGCAGACACAAGGTTGGGTCCGTTGTCTGATCTCAAGGTACTCGGTACTCTATATCTAGAGAACTGTCTGTCTAAACACTTAATTATCGCTTCTGAACTGGTGGACTTAATGACGTCAACCTCCACCCATCGGCTAAAATAATCCACTAGGACCAGCAAAGACTCTCCTGTTGGCATAGGGCCCAGTAGGTCCAACGCTAGGTCCTGCCACTGTCTCTCAGGCATCCTGGTTGTCTTCACTGGTGGAGGTACTGTCGCCTTTGTCACAAGCTGGCACCCATAACACTCTCGGCACTTTCGTTCTGCATCTTTATCAACACCTGGCCACCACACCTTAGATCTCAGGCGCTCCTTCATCTTCACCACCCCCTGGTGTCCCTCATGTGCAAGTTCTAAGACCCTCTTCCTCAAAATGTTAGGAATCACGATTCTAGTTCCACGCAGGATGACTTGGCCAATATAGGTAAGTTCGTTACGCACCCACACATATGGCTTTGGAGCTGTCTCCCAGTTCCCACTTATAAGACAACTTCGCACTGCTTGCCAATCCTCATCCTCAGCTGAGGCACTCTCAATCTCTTGAATCTTTAGGGCTGTAGGTACGGCACTGAGAGCAACCATTCGAACGTGCTCATCATCATATCGATATTTCTCTGAAGCGGGGATCTTCGTCAGACGTGATAGGGCATCTGCAATGTTGTCTTGGGACTTGACACAGCATACGTTGTAATTGTACGGTTGCAGTCGTAGCACCCAGCGCTCGATGCGTGCATATGGTTTGGATTCTCTTGAGTAGATCACTTTCAATGCTTCGTGGTCCGTGACTAAATCGAAGGTTGGTAGCCCAAGCAGGTAAAGGTTAAAACGTTCACAGGCCCACACGAGAGCTAGTGCCTCCTTTTCAGTTTGGCTGTACCTCCTTTCGACACTGCTGAGGCTTCTGCTGGCGTAACAAACGACTCGGCTCTCTCCATTCTTGTCCTGGACCAGAACAGCGCCTAACCCCACGGGGCTTGCATCGGCTATCACTCGCGTGTGTGCATCTTTGTCAAAATAAGCTAGCACAGGCGCACTAGCTAATTGCTTTTTCAGTTCCTGAAAGGATGTCTCCTGCTCACTGCTCCAAACAAAGGGTACTCCCTTCCTGGAAATGGCTCGTAGAGGCTCGGCGACAGTTGCAAGATTAGGAATAAATCTTGCACTAAAGCCAACCATACCAAGGAAGCTTCTCACTTCCGTTGGAGTAGATGGGCGGTTTGCCTCCAGCACTGCACGTACCTTCTCTTCGGTTGGGCCGACGCCATACTTTGACACTAACAGCCCCATAAAGACTACCCTGTCCATTCTGAATTGGCATTTTTCAAGGTTGAGGGTGAGGTTCTTCTCTGCTAATCTCTGTATCAATCTATATAGATTCCTGTCATGCTCCTCATTGTTCTCACCATGTACTATCAGGTCATCTGCAATATTCTGGACACCACCAATGTCTGAGACCACTTGTCTGATTATCTGCTGATATTTCTCAGGGGCAGAGTTTACCCCAAAACTTAGTCGCTTGTACCTGAACAACCCCTCATGTGTGGCAAACGTGGTTATGTCTCTTGATTCCTCATCCAACTCGATCTGATGAAATCCTAGGCGAAGATCTAATTTTGAAAACACTCTACCACCGTTAAGATTTTCCAGCACTTCGTCAACAGTTGGGATGGGTATCCGCTCCCGGATAATAGCCTGATTTACTTTACGCATGTCCACACAAAGCCTGATATCCCCCGAAGCTTTGGGCGCAACTACTACTGGACTCACCCACGAGGTCGGCCCATCTACCCGTTCAACTATGTCCATAGCAATGAGTTCTTCCACCTTTGCAGTTACTTTCTCTCGCAGTGCAAATGGAACACGCCGTGGCTTTTGAGCAATCGGTGTCACCTCCGGGTCAACATGTAATTTCAACTTGTAGTCCTTCAGCTTACCCACACCATCAAAAACCTTTTGATGCTTAGCCTGAAGAATTGTGGCGAGATCCTCCCCATCCACATTACACGCACCCTCAACATCTGCACCCAGCCCAATCCGAAGTAAACCCAAAGCCTTTGAAGTCGCATGACCCAACAGACACCTCCCTTTCTCAATCACCACAAATTGTGAATTCACTGTCGTACCACCCACCGAAATCTCAGCTGAAAAATGACCAATCACCGCCAGTTTTCCCCCACCATATGCATAAAGCCGCTTATGACACTCCTCCATCTCTGCATTAAGGCCTCGCGCCTTAAGTTCACGGTACTCGTCTAGCCCCATAAGATTGCTCACTGAACCGGAGTCAATGAGTACCTGTGTAGTAACACCACTGACACTAACTTCTAACACAGGATCTTTACAACTAGTTGAATTACATGTTTCCTCCCGATTCTCAGACACGGTGAATGCAAAAGCACAGTCATCCTCATTATCAGATGCTTCTTGATCCCCACAAAATTTGCATTGTGACGTGAACGTCCACCAGAAACTCTCTCTCGCTCACTTGTTTTAGCTCTCGCTTTATAACCATCACCCTCTCTCCGACAACATAAAGCGAAATGACCATACCTTGCACACTTGCTACATTTTCTTCCTTTTGCTGGACAGTTGCTATCCCTGGCTAAATGACCTTCTCTCCCACAATTGTAGCACTTCCTACCCTTCTCGCCCTGCCGATCTTGTCTTCCCCTAACTGCATTGACATCGTCGCCTTCTACTTGCCGTAGGCTTGTTGACATGTTGGTCGCTTGTCTGCCAGCTGCTTCCCAAGCACGAGCTTTATTCAGGGCTTCTTCCAGCGTAATATTTCTATGCTCCAACAGCTTCCTTTTCAACTCGAAATTCGTCAGCTTCTCAATCAACTGGTCCCGCAAATGGTCGTTGAAACCCGCCCCGAAATCACAATGTCGTGCTTGTTTTCGCAACCGAACTATGAATTGGTCAGCGGTCTCCCCTTCCCTTTGTGTAAGTTGACGAAAAACATGTCGCTCGTAGGGAATGTTCTCCTCTACTCGAAAGTAAGAATCCAATTTGCGAATAGCGATTTTGTAAACATTGTCACCACTCTCCGGAATAGGACCAGGATCTTGTAAATCTTCAAAGATATCCTGTACATCCATACCAGCAAAATGTAAGAGTAATGAGGTCTTCTTACGAATATTATCGATGCCCTTTCCTTCGGCAAAGTATTCAAACGCACGCTTCCATTTACGCCATCGCTCCGCCACTTGTGAAGCAGGACCGGTCAAATCCAACGGCGGTAAGGCCTTTTCACTCATTGGAACCATCCTCGTCGCCAATGTAGTATTGCTAATGCGCCACCGAGGCTAATAGTCTTGTCAAACGTGAGCACTACTTCGTTCGCCCGCTACACTACAGAAACACTACTTCGACTAGTCACATGACCCCAGACTTCCCGCGCTGGGAAGTCCCGGATGTACACTACAGATATTGTCTTCCAAAAACTGCAAAATTTCTGGGTGGCAAAAGCACTAATGAGCTCATATATTCTTTGCAAAATTTTGAGTTTTTAAACCCGCGTTGCAGAAAAAGTATTAAATACATGAGGCTCATATTCACTGGCAGAGTTATTCGTACTATGACCTTTCAATATTCAGAACTGATTTATTTGTAGCTCCATCAGAAACTGAATTGCTCATGCTAATGAGGCAAATATTGTAAACAAGGATTCCCCTATACAGATAGTTTTATCAGAAATCTCTTTGCAGAGCATGGCAACATTACATTTATCAAAAGACACAGTATTATTTTCATCAGCAAATTAGCCGAAGAAACTGTGTAGCCATTAACAGCTAAATGCATTAATGCAGGAGCAATTCCCATAAAGCCCTTTGGTCTCTTGGTTTATGGTTTGTATGAAGTCTTACAAATTGGTTTACAGTCGTTCTGACCGGAATCTGTTCTTTATAGTTCACGAAACATTTCACGTCTGTTAAAAAAAAAAAATTCCCTATCAAAATTCCGCAAATTTTAGATTTACTTTAATTCTAATTATGTTTCCCCCCAACTAGGATGGCGTCAGAAACCGTGGAAAGGCCTTTGGCCGGTGTTATGAAAATTGCAAAGACCCTACACCGCATACTTGATTTCGTATCCACAAGAAAGTCATTTAAAAGTATCTCAAAAAAAAAAAAACTTACCACTGCCGTCTGCAACTTCTAAGAATTCGGCTGAAGTGAAGTTTATAGCACCGCGTTTATGTTCAGATGTTTCCTGAGTTGACAACAATTCGACGTGATCTGATACTTGCAAATCCAGGGCTGTGACTAAAAGTAGGACGGGGACGTGGGACTTGGAACGCGAGGACACGGGGACGCCGGGACGTGGGACTCGGGGACGCGGGACGCGGGGACGTGGGACTCGGAGACGCGGGGACGTGGACTCGGGGACGTGGGGACGTGAGGACGTGAGGACGCGGGGACGTGGGACGCGGGGAGGTGGGGAGGTGGGGACGTGGGACTCGGGGACGCGAGGACGTGATAAACAAACAACACCCGAATTTTCCGCTGAATTTGTAATTTACAGTTCTCGGTGGTTGAGAGAAAGGTATTACATGATGGATAAAGGGGATTAGTTTCTAAAGAAACTGTGGTGCTGCGTCGGTGGGGAAGTGAGACACGAAAATTTGGTTTATCAACGGAGTTGATAATGTAAATTGACCACCGTACAGGGATTCGATTAGTTGACGTTTCGAGCGTTAGCCCTTCGTCGGAGCGAATCGAGGAATTCCTCGATTCGCTCCGACGAAGGGCTAACGCTCGAAACGTCAGCTAATCGAATCCCTGTACGGTGATCAATTTACATTATCAACTCCGTTGATAAACCAAATTTTCGTATTACATGATGGAGTTTGTCAGCAGACCAGTAGCCATCGTCCTTGTTCTGCCGGATATGTTTGCTTGCCTATTTTACCATGAGAGCCCTGGGAACACAATAGCTTCAGCGCAGGGGATCTTATACCTCGTGGGCAGCCATGGAGGACTTTCCTGGTAAGTAACTGTGTTTTCTTGTTAATCCTTTGACATCCGTGCCTTATGCTTGCTACTTTCGATGCTGATGTTTACTTCAGGAAAACTGTTGTCCAAAAATGCATATTTCTTTGATTTTCATTCCTAGAATGTGTGGATATAAACTCTCGTAATGATCTCGAGCTGGAAATGAGTGAAAACCGGAGAAAAGTACATGTTAAGAATCCGAAGAAAGGTACAAAAATTATTGTTTGAGATTTCGATAGGAACTGGAATGGATCATTTACTCACTCAGTTCCAGCTCGAGATCATTACGAGAGTTTATATCCACACATTCTAGGAATGAAAATCAAAGAAATATGCATTTTTGGACAACAGTTTTCCTGAAGTAAACATCAGCATCGAAAGTAGCAAGCATAAGGCACGGATGTCAAAGGATTAACAAGAAAACACAGTTACTTACCAGGAAAGTCCTCCATGGCTGCCCACGAGGTATAAGATCCCCTGCGCTGAAGCTATTGTGTTCCAGGGCTCTCATGGTAAAATAGGCAAGCAAACATATCCGGCAGAACAAGGACGATGGCTACTGGTCTGCTGACAAACTCCATCATGTAATACGAAAATTTGGTTTATCAACGGAGTTGATAATGTAAATTGATCACCGTACAGGGATTCGATTAGCTGACGTTTCGAGCGTTAGCCCTTCGTCGGAGCGAATCGAGGAATTCCTCGATTCGCTCCGACGAAGGGCTAACGCTCGAAACGTCAACTAATCGAATCCCTGTACGGTGGTCAATTTACATTATCAACTCCGTTGATAAACCAAATTTTCGTGTCTCACTTCCCCACCGACGCAGCACCACAGTTTCTTTAGAAACTAATCCCCTTTATCCATCATGTAATACCTTTCTCTCAACCACCGAGAACTGTAAATTACAAATTCAGCGGAAAATTCGGGTGTTGTTTGTTTATCACGTCCTCGCGTCCCCGAGTTCCACGTCCCCACCTCCCCACCTCCCCGCGTCCCCACGTCCCCGAGTCCCACGTCCCCGCGTCCCCGAGTCCCACGTCTTCGCGTCCTCACGTCCTCACGTCCCCACGTCCCCGAGTCCCACGTCCCGGCGTCCCCGTGTCCTCGCGTTCCAAGTCCCACGTCCCCGTCCTACTTTTAGTCACAGCCCTGGATTTGCAAGTATTAGATCACGTCGAATTGTTGTCAACTCAGGAAACATCTGAACATAAACGCGGTGCTATAAACTTCACTTCAGCCGAATTCTTAGAAGTTGCAGACGGCAGTGGTAAGTTTTTTTTTTTTTGAGATACTTTTAAATGACTTTCTTGTGGATACGAAATCAAGTATGCGGTGTAGGGTCTTTGCAATTTTCATAACACCGGCCAAAGGCCTTTCCACGGTTTCTGACGCCATCCTAGTTGGGGGGAAAAACACAATTAGAATTAAAGTAAATCTAAAATTTGCGGGATTTTGATAGGGAATTTTTTTTTTTTTTAACGGACGTGAAATGTTTCGTGAACTATAAAGAACAGATTCCGGCCAGAACGACTGTAAACCAATTTGTAAGACTTCATACAAACCATAAACCAAGAGACCAAAGGGCTTTATGGGAATTGCTCCTGCATTAATGCATTTAGCTGTTAATGGCTACACAGTTTCTTCGGCTAATTTGCTGATGAAAATAATACTGTGTCTTTTTGATAAATGTAATGTTGCCATGCTCTGCAAAGAGATTTCTGATAAAACTATCTGTATAGGGGAATCCTTGTTTACAATATTTGCCTCATTAGCATGAGCAATTCAGTTTCTGATGGAGCTACAAATAAATCAGTTCTGAATATTGAAAGGTCATAGTACGAATAACTCTGCCAGTGAATATGAGCCTCATGTATTTAATACTTTTTCTGCAACGCGGGTTTAACAACTCAAAATTTTGCAAAGAATATATGAGCTCATTAGTGCTTTTGCCACCCAGAAATTTTGCAGTTTTTGGAAGACAATATCTCCTTGAATACTACACCTAAAGAGCTAAAAAAATTCACAATATATTAAATTCCACTAGCTCTTTAGCTGTCTGGAGTCAAATCACATCTAACATGTTTCCTTCTGTAAGCAAAGCCGTATGCAAATGAGCAAAAATGTAAACAATGACGTAAGCATGAACCCCCCTATACAGTGTATGGAGCTTTCGCGAAGTGAACAAAACTGCAAGCCCTTTCCCTTTGAACTTTGTTGAAATGCATTTACACAAGGAGCTCGTGGTTTGTCAAACAAAGGCTAATTAATGTAAAGAGCATTTTTTATTTGCAATGCCAACAAATGTAAAACCCATAAATCCATTAGGTCTCACTGTTGATGGTTTACAGGTGTACATGTATGCTTTTTAGGTGACAACATTTTATCAATTGAGTCTATACAACAACCTCGCAAGTAGCAACTTAGCCTGTCACTTACAGCTATTCAATGATGTGTTTGGTTTTGCAGAATCTGCAGCAACTATTGAGTGGTGGGACATAGTGCCTCCTGAGTTAGAAGATGAAAGTGATGGTTACCGTAACAGTGTTGAAAGTTACTCAACGACTTTATTTTTCAGCACAGATGATTATGGAGATTACATTCACAAATCTGGACTGCTTGAAGAACTGAAAAACTTAAATGAAATAAAAAAAGCAGCACCTAAAACAGACAATCATGATGCTGATCCTTTGTTTTCAAACTCGCAAGTTTCTGTAAAAGAGTTTATTATTTTTGCTTCTGGGCATTGTCACAAGGCATCATTTAACTAGTGTTGCCCTCGAAGATATGTTAACACTTATTCATCTCATCTGCCCCAAGGAAAATAATATACCAAAAGACACAATGCAAGTGTATGCATTCTTTGAAAAACATGCACAAAGAATTGTCAAACACTTCTTTTGCCCAAACAAGAAGTGCCAGGCATACATCACCAATACCACTCTTAAAGGCAAAGAAAAGTGCAATGTTTGCAAGTGGCAGTTGGTCGAGGAGGCCATGTTTCTTGAAATTCCTGTGCAAGAGCAAGTGAGGGCAGTTCTCTCAGGTACATGTATATTATATTGTATATATTTAGCTTCTGTGATTTCAAATTAATATTGAGATTGATGGGAAATAAGTCAAAATAGTTAACTCAGTGTTAACTAAAAAGTAATACTTTTGCTTCCCCTTGGCTCAAAGTATGAAAATAGTTATTGTTTTTTATGCATTAAGTGGCTTTTTTTTTACCTGGAGAGAAGCAAATGTTCTTCAAGAATTCAGAAGATGGTAAATCAAGTAACTACATTGTACACTTAAATGTATGAGCAAATGCCATAGCAATTAATTATTGTTTTCCTGTCTCTTTGGCACATGAGGGCTTTTGTTCCTTTTCCATAGCTACATTTTTACACTGTACATTGACCCTTTCATCATTTTTATGTGCAGCATACTCAATTTGACAAATATTACCATAAAAGCTCTATTATGCCCCTGGGGGCTTATTTAATTGCAGGCCTCATTAATGGAGGGCTTATTAGAGAGGGGGGCTTATTTCAAATCTTAAACACACTTTTTTCGTCATAAAACCAAACATCATGTTAGGGCATGATGTTATTTATGTCGATAGAATGCCCTATTATACTCTTATTCCGCACATATCTGTTGATCCGATGGTGGTTTATCACGTGGCACAAATTACGGCATTATACCCAATTACGTTGAAGGGCGTAATTGCCCGTGAATAGAAAACAGAAGATACGCTTAAACTATTCCCTCTTGCTTTCATGCACCATTACGGCCATTATCCCTGTTGGAAAAAAGACAACTTTTCAGGCAAGTCTTATTTACTTTCTCGTGCCTTTTACCGGATTGTGGTCATATGAATCAACAATAACGTTTTTAAATAAGGGAGTGACTCTCGGTAAATGCTCGCGGCATGGCAAAGCCAAAGGTATTGATCCTTGGCCATTCTTTTATCCGCCGCTTAGAACAATTTGTTGCCACATGCTCCCAAGTTAACCACCAATTTATGTTAGATGAAGCTGCCATGTTTCAATGGCATGGTGTCGGGGGAAGAACTATAGCTAAAACGATGCGGCACGACCTCCATGTGGTCGCTTCGTTTGCTCCTGACATTGTGATCTTACAGTTGGGAACAAATGATCTTTCCCGGCTTGACCCACTTGTCGTGGGGTCTTCTTTGGAGGATCTAGTGCGTCTTCTGCACGATCACTTTAACGTTAACGTAATTTGTGTCTGCCAGACCATTTATCGGGGAGCTGACCAGGTGGCTTTCAATGTGCGTGTCCGCGCGCTCTCCAAATATATGAAAACATTCCTAGAGCCACTCCCTTTTTCTTTTTTGTGGGGACACCGAGGTTTTTGGAACACAACTCAGACTTTTCTTGGCCGTGATGGTGTACACCTCAATAAGCAAGGGCACTATAAATTGTATCGTAGTTTACGGGGGGCTGTTTTAAAGTCATTGCGTCTATATGCAAAGGTCAGCCACTGAGCTCGTCCTCTTCGTTTTAATATATATATATATATATATATATATATATATATATATATATATATATATATATATATTTTTTTTTTTTTTATTTTTTTTTATTTTTTTTTTTTTCTGTATCACTGAGCCATTTCCTTTGTAATATTTATGTATGTTTTTACGCCCAGCCGTGTTTTTATAGCCGATTTATCAGCTTTGTTATCTTGTGTTGGCGGTAATTTGCCACATACTGACATTGCTGTTCTTGACGGCATTTAACATTTGTTGGCTGATCTACCTAGCCACATGTCTGCACAGTACATACGTGTGCCTTTGTTATACCGGCTGTGGTCTTTGTTTATTGTTTGCTTGCAGTTACCGTATGAGTGTACAACCCTTTTGACCGCCTACATTTTAGGTGTGTCCAATGCACTCGGTATTACTGTCAATGCATTTTTTGTTTTTGTTTTGGTTCTCAATGGAAATGGGCCTTTTTTCGCCTTTTTCATGCGTTTCGTGATACAGTGACCCTGTTGAACAGAAACCAGAAGTTTCCTGTTTTGCATACCATGCATTTTTGTTTTGCGATGACTTTAATTCGGCCCCCACCGCAACAGTTTTCCGGGCTATATTATTTCCTTCCTGACTTTCTAATACATTATCTGTGGTTTCGCTATCATCTAACATTTCTCATTATGTACAGTAGTTATTTTCTTATTGTTGCATCATGCCGCCTAAGAAGCGAAACGCTGGTCCTCCCACTACGCGTCGCTCAAAGCGTCCTCGGCTTGCCGCTCCCGCTTCGGATGTTGCAGAAACAGGCCCTACTGCCGTAGAAGCACCTGATCAAGAGGCAGGGATGATCACGCTGAATATTCAAGCCCTGCAGAGCACTATAGCAGCCGCTGTCTCGCAAGCTGTCTCCGACGCCATGGCGAATTCTACCATGCACGAAACCAGTACCACCCAGCGCAACAACCCTTCTTTGGTGCCATTAGCAGCACCCGATGCTCAGGTGGACCGCTTGGTCGACAACGAAATATCAGCGATTACGACCCATGCAGGTACGCAGAGCCAAATCCCAGGCCCTTCTCCTTTGGATTCCGGGATCAGCCTCGCCAGATCTTTACTTCTATAGGCATAAATTTAGGGATTAGAGTTAGCGATAAGCTTAAAGCAAAAATCTGGGCAAATGAATATATAGATTTCGGGGCGTTACTGTCGGTCGCTCCTTCCCGTGAAAAATTTGCCTTATCCATGGCCTCATTTGGGGACCTTCAGGTCAACCTCACCTCACCCTAGAGCCCTGCCACACGCCGAGAAAGGTAACAAATATACAACAGTGGCTTACCGCTTTTAACACTTTTGTGGCGATTTATTCGGAGCGAGAGGCGGGCGACGCCCCGAAACTAATGAAATATTGTGAAGTGGTGCGTGATCTTTCGAATAAGTTGGGGGACTGGCTTTATTATGACGAACAGTTCCGTTACCTGAGGCAATCTGCCCCTGAGAGTTACCCCTGGGATCAGGTCCATTGGGAACTATGGCTCCGTGCGATGACGAATTTTCGTGGTAAACCTCAATCACCCGCCAGTAGTGATAGGGCTACCCCACGAACACGTTTTCGCTCCACCACAAGCACTTTCCCAAGGGGACATGCTGGAATTTTCACGCCGGTCGGCAATGCCGGGGATGCCACTATGAACACGTCTGCTTTAAATGTGGTGCCAAACATCCCGCGAGTCAATGTCAAGTCCCCTCAACCAATCAGCGATCTACCCCTGTTAAATCCGGACCGTCAGCTCAATCTCCAAGTGTCGCGCCAACCGGTCACCCCCGTAAAAGCTGATCGGCTAGAACACTTGTTAACCGGGTATAGTCCGACCCTCAAACAATACTTAATTGACGGTTTTCGACGCGGCTTTCGCATTTATTATATCGGTGGTATATCTGCTTTTGAGTCCCCAAATTTACAAAGTGCTTTGCAAAATCCCGAAGTTGTCCTTGCCAAATTAATGAAGGAGTTAATCGCTGGTAGGATTGCGGGCCCTTTCCAAACCGCACCCTTTCCTGTTTTTCGCACGTCGCCTATTGGCATAGTTCCCAAGAAGACCGCTAATGATTTCAGGTTAATTCACCATCTATCTTACCCCAGAGGCTCTTCTATTAACGATTCCATTCCCGACGACTGTGCCTCTGTGCATTATGCTACTATCAATGACGCAGTTAATATTCTTAAAAAATTAGGAGCGGGTTGTTATCTGGCGAAAACAGATATCAAGTCGGCATTTCGTATTATTCCTGTTCACCCCCTGGATTATCCCTTACTTGGCATCAAATGGGCCAATCAGTTTTATTTTGACCGTTGTTTAGCGATGGGGTTAAAGTCTAGTTGTGCTATTTTCGAAAAGTTCAGTTCTTCTTTAGAGTCACTCGCCGTGCACCACTTAAAGGTTTCTGCTGTTCTGCATATTTTAGATGACTTTCTCTTTATCGCCCCTACTGAGGATAAATGTCGCACAGACCTCTCTAATTTCCTTGCCATGTGCGATTTCCTTGGGGTTCCCATCGCTCAAGAAAAAACTGTAGGACCCGATACCACTTTACAATTTGCTGGCATAGAGCTCGATTCTGTGCGGCAGGAGGCTAGGCTACCGTTAGAAAAGCTTACTAAATGTCGCACCTTACTTCGTCAATTTCTACAACAGCGCTCAGTCGTTCTTCGTGACCTGCAGTCCTTAATTGGCCTATTGAATTTTTGTTGTTCCGTTGTCGTCCCCGGGCGTGCGTTTTTACGCCGCTTAATTGATCTTACCGCCGGTATGACACGCCCTCATCACCACATCCGTTTAAACCAGGCAGCTAAACAAGATATACGTATGTAGTTACAATTTTTAGACCGCTTTAATGGCAAAGCATTTTTTCTATCCGATCGTTGGGAAACTTCTGTTTCACTAGAGTTATATACTGATGCCGCGGCATCTAAGGGTTATGGTGCGATATTTGGGAAAGGCTGGTTTGGTGGCCCTTTTCCTACTGCCTGGCACTGTTTTAACATTACGGTTCTCGAGCTTTTTCCTATTGTCCTTGCTGTTCATATTTGGGGGCCACGCATGGCCAACCGTTGCGTTATGTTTTTCACCGATAACGCTGCTCTTGTAGATATTATCAATAAGCAGACATCGAGACATAAGTCCGTCATGATCCTCGTACGTGATTTAGTGCTCAGTTGTTTAAGTCATAATATCTTATTTCGAGCTCGGCATGTTCCCGGTTTGTTGAACAGCCAAGCCGACTACATTTCCCGTTTTCAGGTGCAGCGCTTCAAGGACATAACGCCCGAGGCAGACGAGTTACCAACACCGGTGCCACTGAACCTTCTGCCGGAGAGTTGGTCGCTCGTGTGAGAGATTTATTAGGCTCGGCGTTAACGGCTGGCTCTAACAAATCCTATCACCGAGCGTGGGGCGTTTTTCACAGTTTTCACAAACGTTTTTATGGGTCATCACCTCTCTCCTTGCCCTTATCGCCTCCCCAATTAGCTCTCTTTATCGCTTATTTATCGGCTAAGAAATTCGCCCACTCTACGGTAACCTCCTATTTGTCGGCTATTAGTTATGTCCACAAATTGAAGGGCTATCAAGACCCCACTAAAACGTTCTTGATCCATAAGCTCTTAACAGCCTCAAGCCGCAAGCGCCTGGCTGCTTTTCGTTTACCTATTACTAGACCAGTGTTACACGAGCTCGTTCGATCTCTCAGACACACCAACTCTTCGGCTTTTCAACGCTGTCTGTATTCCGCCATGTTCTTGTTGGCATTTTACGGCTTCTTTCGACTTCGAGAACTGGCGGCTAAGAGTGCGACTTGTGCCGCGTCTCTCGTTCAGTTTAAGGATTTAACATTTCTAGTCCACGAGGGCCAACCCCATATGCTAAAGATCATGATCACCACC
This sequence comes from Pachyseris speciosa, assembly GCA_016490735.1. Classification (NCBI taxonomy): domain Eukaryota; kingdom Metazoa; phylum Cnidaria; class Anthozoa; order Scleractinia; family Pachyseridae; genus Pachyseris; species Pachyseris speciosa. The sequence goes on from JAEMWC010000027.1 coordinate 148,435, forward strand.
TTCAAGCACAGTACCACCAAGAAACCTTTCGAAATCCTCATTGCCCGGGAGGATTCTTTGCCATTTTGTCCCGTCAAATCGACTGTAGAATACTGCAAACTACGCGGCGCTCAGCCGGGCCCGTTATTCTGTCAACCGGATCTAGCGCCTATTTCTGTTTACCAGTTTAACACCGAACTTTCTCGTTGTTTACAATTTTGCGGTCTAGACACCAGTAGATATAAAGGCCACAGCTTCCGAATTGGTGCCGCTTCGCATGCGGCTAATAATGGCTTTTCAGATGCTCAAATTCGCACTCTTGGCCGCTGGAAATCTGATGCTTTTAAAATCTATATTCGTTCTGAACGCCTCAACGCAAATTAATCTTACCACTCACATAACACCGAACAGGTCACGCACCACATACAACCATCATATGTTCCCAGAACTGCAGGTCAGACATGGGCTGCTGCAGGTTCTGGCGCGTAATATAAGTTATATTATACATCCTTTGACTTGACGGACATAGGTAGGTCAGACAAGGGCTGCTACCAATTCCGTCGTCAGTCATCCAATCCATTCTAAACTTTTCAAACTCGATTATGCTTTTTCTCTCTAAGTCGGCCAGACATGGGCTCCTACTTGTTATGTCATAGGCCATGGATCCTGTCTTATCTTATGTCATTACAGATATGCCTCATTTGTTGCCGGCGGACAGGTGGGTCAGACAAGGGCTGCCACATGATCCGGCCTTACTCTCTTATTATATTGTTTTATATTCTATGATACCTGCTACTGTTCTGTCAACACTACATTTTCCATTATCTCACCGGATCTGTTCCTTCATTCGCGAGCTCTGTTGTGTCGTCTTTGGTGGGGCAGCCACATTTTGTGGCTTGTGGCGCCTTTTTCGCCCCACCTTTGCTGAACATGATATTTTATTCACTATTTACAGTGTCAACTTTGACACTTTTATTTAATTTTTATTAAAACCGCCACTTTACAGGAGTGGCCAAAAATGCCAATCATGAGTAAATATTTGTTACGTTCATGCCATATCATCTCCAGCAAACTAGTTCGACGCCACGCAGAGCTCCCGTAAACTCGGAACTCGACATTGTATCGGCATAAAACCAAACATCATGTTAGGGCATGATGTTATTTATGTCGATAGAATGCCCTATTATACTCTTAATCCGCACATATCTGTTGATCCGATGGTGGTTTATCACGTGGCACAAATTACGGCATTATACCCAATTACGTTGAAGGGCGTAATTGCCCGTGAATAGAAAACAGAAGATACGCTCAAACTATTCCCTCTTGCTTTCATGCACCATTACGGCCATTATCCCTGTTGGAAAAAAGACAACTTTCCCGCCCTCCTCTCCCTATACCATACCATCTGTTGGATTAACATTTATGTTCTGCATAGTATAGCTATCTTGTAGTGGGCGCCTTTTTCGCCCCACCTTTGCTGAACATGATATTTTATTCACTATTTACAGTGTCAACTTTGACACTTTTATTTGATTTTGATTAAAACCGCCACTTTACAGGAGTGGCCAAAAATGCCAATCATGAGTAAATATTTGTTACGTTCATGCCATATCATCTCCAGCAAACTAGTTCGACGCCACGCAGAGCTCCCGTAAACTCGGAACTCGACATTGTATCGGCATAAAATTTTTTTTTTACAAAACTCAAAGAACTACAGTGAAAGTTTATTATCTAACAAAGAGTAGCAAACAGTATTCCATGTTTGAGTGTATATTAATTTAAAAACAAACCAATTGGGCCACATGAAGTTGAGTTCGCAAGAGGGAATAGGAGTGACTAATTACCAAATCTCATGTGAGGGGCTTATTACAAAAAACGACTTCCAAACAGGGGGTTTATAACAGAGGGGGGGTTAATAGAGAAGGGGGGCTTAATAGAGCTTTTACGGTATTGCAGATAATAAACCAGTTTAGCAATTAGCAACCACTGTACTATGACAACAGTACAAGTGGAGAAAAATATTGTTTAACAAGATTGATCAGGAGCACTGTTTCAATAAGTGTTTTGTGTTTCTACTTAATAATGGGGTTAGTGCAGTTTTCAATGTAGTTCTTGCATGTCAGATGTGCCTTTCTTTTATTTGTAGCACCTGGTGTCTTCGATAAGCTTAGGTACAGATTCCGTCGCCAAAAGCTTGATGAATCTGCTATAGAAGATGTTTATGATGGTCATCTGTACAAGCAGTTGTCGACAGGAGATGGTTTCCTAAGTGATCCTAACAATATATCACTTCTTGGCAACACTGATGGGGTTTCATTGGTGTGCTCAACAAGAGCAGGTGTCTGGCCAGTGTACTATGTTATAAACGAACTTCCTCCAACGGAAAGGTAAATGAATCCAGGGAAAGATTTTATAACTACATGTATAATCAACTCAATATGTATATTGATTAAAGTAATAATGAATACAGTAAACCAGTCACAAGTGGACACCCATGGGACTGTCTCTAGTGGTCATTTACATGTAGTTACAGGTTAATTTTACAGAAAATATGGAACAGTGTTTGAGTGTACACTTGCAGTAGTATGTCCAGTTAAGATGGGGGTCACTTAATACTAGTTTCACTGAACACCAACATCACAGATTTCTTCAGACAATTTTTTTATTTTTATTTTTGATAGATGTTTTGCTTTGTTCACCCATAGTTAGTAGAGGAGACTGGTTATGAAACCCGGTAAACATCAAAGGCCGATGTCTTTGTTATGGTTTTCCCTTAGTCACGTGATCACGAGCGTGCACAAGGAACATCAACATGGCAATACGAGTGACGTGAATGTGCGGAGACTTACGATGTATTTCGCCGGATATTTAGCTTAGATTAGTCTCGATTCGATAAGTGTTATAGCTATATACCTCATTAGTCGTCATGCCTGGAGATAACTGCGCTGTGTTTGGCTGTGGGAGTTGTAGAAGAACGAAAGGGATCGGCATTTGGAAGTTGCCCGTGGCGAAGGACGAGGCACACAAGAAATGGCGAGACGATTGGTTGAGTGAGATCACAAAGACGCGTGAGATCGACCATGAATTTCGAAAAAGGATCGAAAACGACAAGGTGTTTACCTGTGAAAAACACTTCGACGTAGAAGATTTCGAAATATGTAAGTACGGCTACGATATACAGTAGAAATTGAAGACATGCTCTCGCTTGCCATATGGTTTTGTTTATTTACGATTTCTGTGAAATTTTGTTGAATGTTAATTTTCATCTTTTTTTATTTTTGTTTTACTTTATTTTCAAATGCAGTTCAAACGGCGAAAATGACGAAGAAGAAACCACGATTCGGCGCCATCCCAAGATTAAACATGCCAAGGAAAAGTCACGAGTCTGCAAAGCCTACACCAAGACCTGCTCGATCGGTTGTCAAGGAGCACGATCAACAACCCAAGGCATGTTACAAGTCATTTGGTGAATTGTGCCAGCGAATCACTGGCTTGAAAACCCTGAAAGGGTGGGAATTTACAACAATATCAGACAGACTTATTCTGAAAAAGACTGTAGAACCTTTCCTTCTCCCAGAAGTAGAAATAATGATCGATGACAGTCTTGCATACACTGTGAAAGCTTTTGGTTGTTTTCTTCCTGAAGATCATCCCTTTATGTTACTCACCGGCATTCAGTCAGAAACATTTCAGTGTGTGAAATTGTAAGAGAGCTGGAGTGCTATAAGCTTTGCTGTGGAGTGGAAGCCAGTGAATTAACAAGCCAGCTGTTTCATCATGTAATTCACATAAATGAAGACCCACTTCAGGCATGCGAGCAGGGTGAGCAGTTTCCCAGCAAAGGTTTCTGGAGGTCAAAGGACTGCCATCTCATGTGCGAAAAAGAAGTCGGGGAAGGTGCATGCCCACAGTGTTTGGAGTACCTGGTTTCCTCAAGAAAGACCATAAAAGCAAAAGAAAGGCGGCTCTCCAAACCTGCAAATGTCAAGGCCCCAGTATCAAAAACTGATCCAGAAAGAATAAAACTGACATTACAAGAACAAAGACTGAAATGTGCCGAACTTGAGCGAGAGCTAAATGAAATGCG
>JAEMWC010000027.1:157500-182500 GCA_016490735.1 Pachyseris speciosa
TTCAGCCAATGAGAAGAGAGCTTTCCTTCTTTATTATTGTCTGCCATTGTTGTTTGGAAGACTGGAAGACAGTTCCTTTTTACACCTTGCTTTTCTTGTGGGAGGAATTTATCGCCTCCTCAAAGACAGCATTTCAAAAGCTGATATAGAGGAGGCTGGTGCATTCTTCAAGCTGTACTGTGCACAGGCTCCAAGGGTTTATGGTGAGAATGAACCTGTTCTGATACCTGTACATGTACGTTTCAATTTTAAGCTGCTCTTTTCATTGTACACAGAGTGATTAGTTCAACGTGCATGGTTTTTTCCAAAAGCAAAGTTGCATTTGTGGTGTTAATGGCTTCCTATATTGATCAACTTACATGTACGTTAACTTCCAGGTGAAAGATTCCAGACCTTCAACGTTCACCAAGTTCTTCATTTAAAGGAAGTAGTAGAGAACTTGGGACCATTGTGGTCAAATTCTTGTTTTCCATTTGAAGATTTCAATGGTGACTTGTCAGGATATTTCCATGGAAGCCAAAATATCCAAGGACAGGTCAGACAATTTATCTTGTTCAAATGGTTTGACGTTTCGTTTGCATGCATGTTAATGCTCATGTTTGATTTGAGTCTATAAACGTTTAATATTGACTCAAAAATAATTATGATGAATACATGTACCGAGAAAGTAAATGACCATTTTAAGTTACCCCCATCCCACATTCCATTAAATTTTAGAAATATAGGTCTTAAACCTTCAATTACATGTAATTACAGATGATATGTTACAGCTGAGTCTTTACTGCAATTTGATCCAACAAGAACAGACAGTAAAAAATAATGAGTGATGTCTGCACTCTTTTGGGGGGCTCAGTGTAAACTTATGATTTCTTTAACGTTCCAATTTTTATAAGCGGCAATGGCCTTTTCAACTGTCGTTGGTTCTTTGATTTTTAGATTGTGAAGTCAATCTGTGTGCACCAGAGTCTTCCGCTGCTGGCTGAAACTCTGACTGAGGGCTCAGTTGCCAAGCAGTTCTACAAGAGCCTTACGTCAAAGAACTATCATTGTAGGTATGTTTACCCATCTGCTAAAAGTAATTAATGTTAGCACTGAATAAAATTACTCCGTAGCTTTTTCAAATTCATTGCTTGTGTTGTGGTTTAAAGTTTGTCTTCATATTCTTCATGGGTATGGTAAAGGATTATAAATGTAAAGACATAGTAGGTTGTGCTTGTAGTGTCGTCTGGTTGTACCTTAGATTCGTGTGTTCCAGATTGGTTTTGAGATGTATATTTGCTTTTATCTCCATAGGACTGTTGGGGAAGAAATTTCAGAGGGTACTTTTGTTGTTGGATCTTTAGAGCGTGTGTGGGAGACATCGAATTTGTTAACGGAAGAGGAAAGGGCAGTTGTTGGAGCAGTGTCAAGAGTATGGGTCTTCAAGCGTGCAGTTATCAATGGTGTTGAGTATCAAAGCTCCCTTTATAAACGAACGACTGCACGGAACAATTTCACCGTTGTTTTTGAAGAAAGAGGAAAGACTTATTACAGTTCCATTTTAAAGTTCCTGAAGTGCCAAGCCAAATGCGCCTCAATGCAATGCACCACCAAGTGTAGCTGTTCATTGCCATTTTTCTTCATTGCGTTGGTCCAAAAGATGAGAAAGCATGCCACCCAGCTTCCATCGTACATGGGAATCCGTGTGGTTAAACATATGAAACGTGTGACACTCGAGGAGGTCATTTCTGTGCCTATTTCTTCCATTATGAAGAAGTGCATGAGAATAGATGTTGATGTTGACGTGATTTTTGTCACTCACATGGCCAATTCCTTTGAGAAGGACTAAAGCCTGGTTATTTCCATATAATCTGTCAGGGCGTAAACGTATATTGTAGTACATGTATTTCTGAGATCGCTTAAGTCAATGGGTTAATTTTTCTGTGGTTGCAAGGATCGTATGAATGTTTGACTCGATTTGGGTGGAAAAAGTACGTGGTGCCAACCGCGTTAGTAATTGTGACAGAACCAGGTCTTTGGTCTCAGTTAAAATATATTTTGAATCGGCAAGACGGGTAATTATCATCAAAAAATACCTCGGAAACAGCCTGTTTAAATTCGGTTTGAAAATAGGTTTTCTTTGAACTTTTCTTACATTTTTTAGTATATCGATCAGTTAAACATCGAGAGGCGCAGGCCAGGTTTTCCTTTGAAAATACCTTAAAAACAGCCTATTTAAGTTATGTTTGGAAACACGTTTTATTCATTTAAATGCTTTTCAAATCGGAATAGTCGGTATTTTTCTTTAAAAATACTGTGTAAATAGCCCGTTTAAATCCTGTTTCAAAACAGTTCATGGTTATAGTTATTTCAAATCACTTTTAAAATAGAACTCGCCTTATAAACTAATTTCAAACATGTTTTAACTATGCTATTTACAAGCTGTTTTAAGTCTCAGCCGTGAAGTTCTATTTCAAATAGTGTTTAAACACCCTAATTAAAACCTGTTTTGGTATTTTACTCGTACGAACTACGTTTTAAATTAGTGATTACGCGTTATTCTTGTCAAGACACAGTTTAAATACGGTATTTGAAACAAGTTTAATTCACTCGTCAACATTCTTGTTCTGAAAATATGGTTTAAGTACTGTATTTAAAGTGTAGTTTTGTTAACAAATAGGTTTGAAATATAGGGAAAACTTGTCGAAATGATTTAAATAGTATTCAAATAGATCTCAAATACATTTCAAACTCCTATGACTATTTTGGTTTTATTGTAAAACATAATAGAAATACCTCAAAGTGAGGTAAAAATAGTTTTTAAATCATTCAAATACCTTTAAACTACTTTACAAACAATTTTAAAATACAGTTGTTTTTGTACGGGTAATGTTATGTCGGCGAAACAAGCCGACACTTCTCCACGCGAGAGCGCGAGCACTTATGATCCGATGGATCTTCGCACGTTCACAAACATCCGCTGAGTTCAGAGTCTTGTCCAACATCCTGTTCAACGGATTGTTTCCACACACTGATGATGACGGATGCACCGTCGAAACAGGTCTGGAAAATTAAAGAAAGTTGTATTGTTTCTACGACTATCGATATTGTTGCTGCTCAGCAGACCATTTGGATCTATTGAAGATGAATTTGCGTAGCAAATATGCAAATGAAACAAATTATTACAGTGAAGCTTTATTGACCATCGAAAATAAGTTATTGAAGTCTTGTAAATAGAATTTAATTTTTCTTTACGGTGGCAAAGCGCAAATATCTAAAATATAATGCTGTTGTGAGAATGTTCTTTATTCAGTCCAACCGAACTATGAAAATGAAGGTCACAGTAACTGAAAGAACAAGCCGGTAAAACATCCCACTCGAAAAATAGATGAAATAACAACTGCAGTAATGCACGTGTCATCGGCTTCCCCGTGGGGTCGACCCCCGGGCTAACCAGGGGGATTGTAAAATCAATCAAGCAAACTTGGAGAATTTCCCCGGGGTTCGGGGAATCTCTCAAGACAAAGTCCCCTGGGTGAGGTGTTTCTCAGCTGAAAATCCCCGTGACATCCTTTTCAAACTTGTGAATTCCCCCACCTACATCATTAATCGTAAAACAATGCTAAGATTTTCCCCTACCCTCGGGGAAAGAATCCCATTCATCTCCTTGTATTCTCCCACATATCTTTCTGGTTGTCCCGGGGGTCGACCCCACGGGGAAGCCGATGACATGTGCATAACATCTTTGGTTATAGTAGAACAAGTTTTCTGAGTTCATTTTTGGACGTGGGTTACCAAAGAAACATGATAGTCATTTAAAAGCACGCCCAATTTAAATCCACCAGGTAGGGAAAATCCATCGACGCTACTACAAAAAGCCCCTGAAAATTTGTAAAATCGCCAGTTTGAGAGTCATTTCTTGCAAAATAGCGAAAATATGGTTCTACAAAGTCGGGAAACTTGAAAGACGTTTGTGTGCTGGGGAGCAAGTTCTGTGTCCCCCTGAATGCAAACGTCTCTGTAGAAATTCCCGACTTTCCGAGGCTATAACTTTGCAATATTAAAAAGATACGACTTTGGTATATTTTTACGTAATTTCTAGGTGCTCGTTCTAACTTCGATGGCTTTTTATCATCACTAGTTACTGGCGACTTGGTTCAAGATACCGAAACGTTGAAAAAGCGCCAAGGACAGACAAAATAATTTCCCCGGTGAAGATTACTTGATTAACATAACTTGAATTAGTAACTTTGTTAATAATGTATCCCTGCACAGGAAGACAGAATAGTTAATCACTCACTCATTTAAACTGATTCGCCAGTTAAGTTGTGAAAGTATTTTCACAACGACAGGAAGACTCAAGAAACTTATGACAAAAGACAAAGACAAAAGAATTTCCCCGGTGAAGATTACTTGATTAACATAACTTGAATTAGTAACTTTGTTAATAATGTATCCCTGCACAGGAAGACAGAATAGTTAATCACTCACTCATTTAAACTGATTCGCCAGTTAATTTGTGAAAGTCTGTTCACAACTACAGGAAGACTCAAGAAACGTATGAAAAGCTAAGAGCATGGTTTCTCTCAAGGGCTTAGTTCTCCTTGCGTGGATTTCATTTGGACTGGGCTCAGTACTGTATGCTGGTGAGTTGAGCGCCACTTTTGCGTCTGTTCTAAGACAGTTGGTGCCTTGATTAGCATTTGATTTTAAGGGTTAATATTACTAAAAGCAACACCCTATATACTCCGAATCAATCTCTCAGGCCTTACGACCGTTAGTTTTAGTTGAAAAGTCTTGTGTTTTTTCATGCCTGCATGTGTTGTGGATCAGCAAATATAGTAGACTAAAGTGAAGTTAATATGCAGTAGTCCAGCCGGATACACGAAATAGATTAGTTCGGTCTTCGGAGTAAATTTGTTATCAGTTTTATTCTATTAAAAACGGGAAACTGAAACTACTAAAACGATGCTTAACGCCCCAAACAAACCATAGTTTATTTGGTAGATATCAATTCGGTGGAGGCCGGGGTAGTTCGCCTTAGGCTTTCGGTGTCGATCACTGAGTGCACACAGATTTTCGCTATTAATAACTGAAACATGGCCTAAAAGATTCGCAGTGCATGGGAAATCAGAGGCCCTGAAGTTTTTGGAAATGCTGAAATTACTGTTTTTGGCAGTCAAAAACGTCAGCTAGCATTTTCAGAAAGAAACCATTTCCCTAGAATGTTCGTGAAAATTCATTTCGTCTACCATTTTCTCAAATGAAGATCAGTTGTTACCTAACATTTTCGGGCAATTAAAATTTCAGCTAAGGAATCCGAATAGATCAAATTTATTTTCTTGCTAACAAAAAAAAATCACTTCAAACAGACTTATGCCTTTCTACAGCTTTTCCTTTATTTAGCTCGTTGGTTGCATCTGTTCAATGTATAGTCAACACAAATTTTTAGTTGACTGTCAACGCAAAAGTATAGTCGTACTTATTTTTTGCAAAATGACCCTGGAGCATGCTCCGGGAGCAAAACCCTTCGTGTTTACCGGCCTTTAGTGAATGGTGTTGCAGCTTTTCTATATTCCAAAGGCAGAAGGTAAACTGCTCAATATTGTGTTCCCTAAAAAGGCCTTTGCAGTTTTACACAAAACCTAACTTGCAATTATCAGTGCAATCAACCCATCGGCGATGGCTTCCACAACAAAATAATATATAGATTTAGCCAAGGCTAAAAGCGGAGCTCCACGATTATTTTTATTATATTATTTAGTGGTATTGAGAAACTTCGCAAGGCTTTCCTTGTGCCAATATTTTGTGTTTATAACAGTCAACTGGAATTGACCGGCAGCGTTTCAAAAACTCAAAACATTAAAACATTACAAGAAATCAATAGACGACGCGTATGTTCCTTCGAATATTCGTGGAGAACGTGGAGAAAGTAGAGAAGTAGAAAAACATATCTCATAGTAAGTTCCAATTTTGACATAAACGTCAGTACAGTACGAACCTGATTGTTTAGAGTAGTCAACAGGAACAACAAAGAAAGCAAATCTTTCTTTGACGGTTTTGTAGGTTTCTTTAGAGAAGGCGAGGAAATTAGATAAGTAAGAAACACAATTCGTAGTAACAGCAATTTTGACATAAGCTTAAATGTTTTAGAAACAGAAATAGAAAAACAAACCTGATAGTCTCGATAGGCCCTCGCATGGGACCGAGTACAATTAAGGATTAATAAGTCTTATCACTTGTGTTTTCAGAAGTTGCTGAAATTTTCCTCGTCGCGCAAAACACAAGTAATACTAAAGCCCCGGCTAAAAAATCAAACAATTTCATCCGAGATCGTGTTTGACAAACATAACGTTTGGTGATTAGCGGACAAACAATGCGGTTTGAGGAAACAAAAGAGAAAGCGAGTTCACAGGACGATATTATTGCGTATTATCGCTGAAATTTCGACGTTGTGATTCATTTGCTTTGCTTTTTACTGACTGTGCAAACTTTCTTGGTTAGGCTGGCTAAACGATCAAACATCTGTTCGTAGAGCGAAATGTTGGATGAAAATTTTTGAGTGAATTTAAGAGGACTCATTGCGATTTCTTGTTAATAAGATAACGACAGAAGTTTCTTAACGCTGTTGAGGCACCGACGTCAAAAAATAGTCAGCCAAATGGAGAAAAACACTCGTTGTCTTGAAAGCAGAACACAAACAAACAATTCAAGTAGTATGTTAGGGATGGAATTAAGCCCCGTTAGTGTATAGCCCCGTTAGTGTATAGGTATAGGTATAGGTATAGGTATAGGTATAGGTATAGGTATAGGTATAGGTATAGGTATAGGTAAATCATTAATATGTGTAAGGGTCGAGTCCATGACGTCACCCATTGTTATAACCTGGGGAAAAATGCGTTCCTCCATACTAATTCGGTATAGGCTTACTAATCAGCGTCACTCTACTACAATTGCAACAATAGGCTTGCCCAAACTTGCCCGCTAATAGTTAACACGGATTGGTGTATTCCAAACTTTATTGTGTGTTCAAAATAAAGCGGGTAGTTTTTGAAAGCGCTATCTTTCTTGCAATCGCCTTCCTAAGGAAATAATTTGTTCGAGTTCGCGTGTTTGGGAAAATTCTTTAAAACATTGCTCCAAACATGCAAGTCGAATCGAGTACTGATGTTGCAACTTAGTTGAAAGCATTAAAATACAAGAAATTACTTGCTGTGTGGCATTAAACCTCAGTCAGAAGAACTTAAACTGATCCATCTATTTGAAAAACCGCTTGTCTCTGACTGTTCTTTTATTAAGCGGTAGTTCCGTTCACACAACCAAAACACACACATGACAGAAATTTTAACCGAAAACTCTCCATTTTAATCCCGACTGGTTGTTACAAAACTGCGTTCTCTTCTATCTCAATACAGAAAATCCCGATGCTATCTTACATCTCAACTTTGGCGATGAGAGACGTGAGAGAGAAAATAAATTCTTAGCTAACTTTTCTTGTCTTCCGCTCCGTTAGTCACGCACGCGTTATGAAAAACGGATCTCAACTCTTCTCTCAAACCTATATTTGCATACAAACTCAAGAGAAGAAGCCCAAGGGACAGCTCTACCATCCAACAACAACAATGGACGTTCGGAGCGCTTAATTTTCAACACGCGACTAATGAATGCTTTCCAACAACACGTTTCTTGAGACATCATTCCTTTTCTTAGCGAATACAAAATGATTCAAATACACAGAGATTTGAAGTGAATAAAAATGCATTTATTGACAACGAAAGCTCCAACAACTACGAAATGTTTAGCACAAAGTATTAGGAAATTAGGATGCAATCAATCGTCTTTGTTACATTGAGAATACCAAACAATAAGACTGAAGTCCCCTTAACAAAGAAATAAACTCCAATAGAACAACAAGCTAGATATTGGTTTGCAATACATTTGTATTGAGAGCAAAAACATAGTATAACAGTCAAAGTAGGTCTAGTCTTCATTTTGTGGAATGGGTTGCTTCACAAACAATCGATTAAGCAAGAATTTCCGCTTATCGTTGGCTAGTTCTGTCGATTCTAGCCAATCAAATCCATCCGTATCTTTGAGATCTTTTTGGGTTTCCATCACTTTTTGGAAGGTGTAATCTTTCTTCATCGCTCGTATCCACTGCAGATACTCTAACTTACAGTACTTTTCTCAGTTCTTTTCTGTAGAGAGGAAGAAGAGCGTTCTGCGCTTTAAAGTGAGCCACATTTTCCGAATCTCCGTTCCTTTTGTACTCTTCGACCAAAGCATTGACCTGGGCCTCCAGGGGTACCTGAGCTTTATCTAATATGCGGTTTAAGTGCTATGTCATTTGTTGGGAAGAATCCGTTTCTTGGCTGGATTTAGAGTCTTCACTATCTTCGAAATTACCATTACCCCATTGAAGAAGGTAGTCATTATAACCGTCGCTCCAAGACATTTTTTGGTTTGAGGAGCACGAGATTTGACAGTAAACTGAACGGCAAGTGGAGCGCCACCTTTAAAACAAGCAGTAGAAATGGGAAGCTTACGGGATGCGGTTTAGTGTGACAAGCTACTGGTATTGCAGGCGGGGTTACTAAGCTCTCTTCTCTAATTCCACGCGCGAGAGAACTTCATGAAAAGAAAAAAGACCTGAAATGTCCCGATTGTCTCCTTTTGTCCCGAATTACCTTGTTTTGTCCCTTTTGTCCCTAAAATGTCGTTTTCGTCCTGTGTTGTGTCCTTCTTGTCCTTGGAATAAAAGGTTAAAATTTGCTGAAATGGTTTTATTTCTGCTGAGATCTTGAACTGTTAACATGGCTAAACGCGTGTGCCTTGATTGCCCAATTCCGAATTGTGAAGCAAAATATCTCGTTAAATTGTCTAGTCATCTCACGGATGTACATGGATTAGATTATATCAATCGAAGGAAGGGGTTACAAGAAGCGAAATTACAACCTAAGGTTAGAGTGATGATCTATCCAGCAAAGAGGAGCCGGGGATTAAGACGTTCAAGAAGTGACAAGAAAGACACGAGGGACACAACACAGGACGAAAAGGACATTTTAGGGACAAAAGGGACAAAACAAGGTAATTCAGGACGAAAGGAGACAATCGGGACATTTGAGTTCTTTTTCCTTTTCATGCAGTTCTCTCGCGCGTGGAATTAGAGAAGAGAGCTTAGTAACCCCGCCTGCAGTACCAGTAGCTTGTCACACTAAACCGCATCCCATAAGCTTCCCATTCCCACTGCTTGTTTTAAAGCTGGCGCTCCACTTGCCGTTTAGTTTCCTGCCAAAGCTCGTGTTCCTCAAACCAAAATATATCTTGGAGCGTCGGTTATAACGACTACCTTCTTCAAAGGGTTAATGGAAATTTCGAAGATAGTGAAGACTCTCAATCCAGCCAAGAAACGGATTCTTCCCAACAAATGACATAGCACTTAAACCGCATATTAGATAAAGCTCAGGTACCCCTGGAGGCCCAGGTCAATGCTTTGGTCGAAGAGTACAAAAGGAACGGAGATTCGGAAAATGTGGCTCACTTTAAAGCGCAGAACGCTCTTCTTCCTCTCTACAGAAAAGAACTGAGAAAAGTACTGTAAGTTAGAGTATCTGCAGTGGATACGAGCGATGAAGAAAGATTACACCTTCCAAAAAGTGATGGAAACCCAAAAAGATCTCAAAGATACGGATGGATTTGATTGGCTAGAATCGACAGAACTAGCCAACGATAAGCGGAAATTCTTGCTTAATCGATTGTTTGTGAAGCAACCCATTCCACAAAATGAAGACTAGACCTACTTTGACTGTTATACTATGTTTTTGCTCTCAATACAAATGTATTGCAAACCAATATCTAGCTTGTTGTTCTATTGGAGTTTATTTCTTTGTTAAGGGGACTTCAGTCTTATTGTTTGGTATTCTCAATGTAACAAAGACGATTGATTGCATCCTAATTTCCTAATACTTTGTGCTAAACATTTCGTAGTTGTTGGAGCTTTCGTTGTCAATAAATGCATTTTTATTCACTTCAAATCTCTGTGTATTTGAATCATTTTGTATTCGCTAAGAAAAGGAATGATGTCTCAAGAAACGTGTTGTTGGAAAGCATTCATTAGTCGCGTGTTGAAAATTAAGCGCTCCGAACGTCCATTGTTGTTGTTGGATGGTAGAGCTGTCCCTTGGGCTTCTTCTCTTGAGTTTGTATGCAAATATAGGTTTGAGAGAAGAGTTGAGATCCGTTTTTCATAACGCGTGCGTGACTAACGGAGCGGAAGACAAGAAAAGTTAGCTAAGAATTTATTTTCTCTCTCACGTCTCTCATCGCCAAAGTTGAGAGGTAAGATAGCATCGGGATTTTCTGTATTGAGATAGAAGAGAACGCAGTTTTGTAACAACCAGTCGGGATTAAAATGGAGAGTTTTCGGTTAAAATTTCTGTCATGTGTGTGTTTTGGTTGTGTGAACGGAACTACCGCTTAATAAAAGAACAGTCAGAGACAAGCGGTTTTTCGAATAGATGGATCAGTTTAAGTTCTTCTGACTGAGGTTTAACGCCACAAAACAAATTATTTCCTGTATTTTAATGCTTTCAACTAAGTTACAACATTAGTGCTCGATTCGACTTGCATGTTTGGAGCAATGTTTTAAAGAATTTTTCCAAACACGCGAACTCGAACAAATTATTTCCTTAGCAAAGCGATTGCAAGAAAGATAGCGCTTTCAAAAACTACGCGCTTTATTGTGAACACATAATAGAGTTTGGAATACACCAATCCGTGTTAACTATTAGCGGGCAAGTTTGGGCAAGCCTATTGTTGCGATTGTAGTAGAGTGACGCTGATTAGTAAGCCTATACCGAACTGGTATGGAGGAACGCATTTTTCCCCAGGTTATAACAATGGGTGACGTCATGGACTCGACCCTTACACATATTAATGATTTACCTATACCTATACCTATACCTATACACTAACGGGGCTTAATTCCATCCCTAACAGACTACCAATTCAGCTACTTCTTTGCGTCCGAAACGAGTAGAGGTGAAAAATACAAGTTTCACTCCTGAATAAAAGTAACAACGATTAAGCGAAATGTGAAGCTTCAATTTATTTTATTCACTTATATAGTAGAGGTTTCTAGCGCTTGAATATACTTATCCACTTTAGAAAAGACATGCATCTCCTAAAATAGGAAACGATTTGTCCAATAGAAAAAAAGGTGTTCCTTCATTTTATACTGTTCGGAATATCATTCCATAATTCTGATGCAGCAACAGAAAAAGCGATCGCCGTAACATTTTAACTTAGAGCGTGGAACTACCTGATGATCTTGAGGTCCTAGTAGGCTTATAAGTTTCCAGCAGATCACTAATATAACTAGGGAATAATAAATTGTCAGTAGAGCTTTAAATTCAACATTAAAATTTTAAAAATAATCCTCTGCTCCATGAGGAACCCGTGAAGTTCCTTCAGTAAAGTAGTAATGCGATCAAACTTACGACCACATTAGATCAGCCGTGCAACACAGTTCTGAGCCAATTGGACTCTGTGAACACAATCCGGGCCCCACGAAGTCGATCCAAGTTTTGAGGTTTTCCTGAGAAAATTTTTTTCCTCTTTATCACTTGAAAAATTCCCTTCCGGAGTATCTTCAACAATAGGGACTTTAAGCAAGGACTACGGAAGGTTCTAGTACGGCGGGTTTTGATTGCGGAAGAATGGGACGAGTACGTACAGTTGCGCGGAAATTCGAAGCTCGTAGTTACATTAAGCAAGCCGTACTACGTCGTGCTGTACGAAACGTTTATAATCTTTTCCTCTTCGGTGAAGAGGAAGAAGTGGGTACGTCATGCCATATGTTAAAGAAATAAGAGATTTGCTTCTTCTTTCCCACGGTTTAAATTTTATTTCTGTACACAACACAACATCATTTTGTCGACTCCATTCCATGCGCCTAAAAACAACAAAATTAAAACATAATTTCGAACTTGATTTTACAGTCATGCGTTTTCCTCGCCCAAATGCTAATATACAAGTTCCAAATAAGTAAAATATTTCCATAATGAAAGGTTTCCGAATTCGATTATTTGGAAAAGCCGTTCCAAGAATCGTGAAAGCTGGTTAATTACATTGCTTTCGCAGCTCGCCAGAAACATGTTGTTTGAGTTTCACGCCGCCCACTGCATTTAGTGCTCAAAATCGAGAAACTTTTTTTTTGAAAAATCACTAACGACGGTCAAAAAGGGATAAAATATCGGTATGTTGCCGTTTAGGTTTAAACACTGGCATACGAAGCATGCACAGTGCAGGAAAATACATCAACAGACTTACGTACTTTCCACTTCGGCCCGCCATGATTCCTAGGTATTCGGCCTACTACGGCTAGAAATCAGGCCATTGACTCGTGACGGGAAGAAAAATTACTTCCGGTCACCGTACTAGACGCTTCCGTAGTCCTTGCTTGAAGTCCCTATTTTTACGCGAATTAAAAGACAAACTTCGAAGCAGATGAAGTTGTTTTTCTAAAAATGAAGAAATCAACTGAATGTGAAATTTCCAGCCGCAGAAAGTGCGCGAAAACTTAAGCCTCGTTTTGATTTGGGTATCCCACACCTAACGTGAGCCTGCGATGCAATCGAAAGTCAGTACCTAGTCAGCGGTCAACCTAAAAGAACAGCTTATGTCGATGAGCTCTAAACTTGAACCCGCGATATGGTCACATGATACTGGTCAACGGATACCTTGTTTTGACAGGTGCAAATTGACCATAACATGGATGTCCAATCCCAAAGAAATACATTACTTGCCAACAATTTTGGTCGATTTTAATTTCGGACAAAAAAAGTGTCCGAAAATAAAACCGTCCGAGATTTTTAAGCGTCCGAAACTTTTACAGTACAGTATAAAACTTTTAAGTATTTTCTTGGGCGTCGCCATCACTTGCATTCAAGGCCAATCAGTACATGATGTAGCTAAAACTCGGATTAGACTTTGCTCGTTCTTTTTTACCTCTGGAAAAGAAAAGTTTTGTTTCTTCTATAAAAAAAAAAAATGATGTAAATCAATTCCATATTGCAGTAGTTATATTTTTGAACAAGACCCAGTTTTATGATAATTGAATTGCCAGTACCAGTACCAGTGCCAGTGCCAGTGCCAGTAATTCTATTGCACTCTTCTGCTTCACATCATCAATCAAACACAATCGAAAGGCCCTTTTCACATTTCAAATTGCCATACACGGAGGGGCGAACGTACGCGCGTATGGTCGTAAGGTGACCAAACCAAATTTTCTTGGACAGATGGGTTACCTTATATTTTCTTATTAATGGTGCGCGCGCGGAGCTCCGCTATAAATTTAGTCTTTTTGCTACCAGACACGCTAAATCGATCCGGTGCACGATAAAAAGCTACAATGCAAAACATTGTACAAGGTCTCATTTCTCGCGTGCACGATAAAAAGCTACAATGCATAACGTTGTTCAAGGTCTCATTTCTCGCGTCGGTGTAATCCTTGTTTTTCAAGCAGAGCATATTTTCTTTACATTTGTTTTGCAGCTGCTACAGCAGGGCTGTATGCAATTCCCTCGGTAAAAATTTTGAATTGAAGTACTATTTTTTACTTCCTTGATTGTGGATTTTGCGAAAAATATTGCCAGGCTGTGTATTTTAACAGAGGCTTAAATATCTTTTGATGTTCCTGTCAGAGGTTATGTATATATAAAATTAAAACGAAAAGGAATATAAAGAGGTTTTTCATAGACTACACTTTGCCTCGGGTGATTTTCATCTGGCTACGAACCAGTATCAACTGAAGGTGATTTCACTGGTAAATACAGTTTGCAAATAAAGAGAAATTGTCATTTTGTCCGATAGAGTACCAGGTGGCGCGACTGGGTGTATGCTAAGGAAATCTATTTTTTTTCAATTGACGTTACAAGTAAAACATACAGCCTCACGTTCCATCTCCTTACCAAAGTCTATTTTCCTTGTTATTTTCCTTTTTCTGTTCTTCTTTCTTTCGTATGATCTCTCATTTTCTTCAACAAGTCAATCTTTACTTCACTTATGGAAGAGTCAAATTTAATTTGAATACCTTGTGAGATACAGTCAAAACGAAAACGGTGGATGCTATCTTTACAATAAAAATAATTGCCATCAGAGTTATCAGAAGGCCTTCGTTTATCTAATATTGGTTGGAATAACATTATAGCCTGTTTCCGCATTTACGATATCGATAAACGGAATTATTGCTCATAAATTGGGAAAAAAAGTAGAAAGAATGTTTCTTATATCTGACAGCTAAGCACATTGGACACCCGCTACTCAGGTTTTGAGAGAGATGGTATTTAGTGAAAAGTTAAGCAGAAAGAAGGCAAGACCGAGAATGGCGATAATTGCAAAACTAAGTTTTGGTTAGGCCACACATTTCAATGTGACTTAACAGGACTGATCCAAGATGATAATTTACTGTTTAGATAAATTTTGTTCCCGAGATCACGGTGAAGATGTGTTCCTAAAAGACGAGTTCCATTATCTGAACGTGGCAAATGTTGGAACATACACAGTGCACGACATCTTTGACTGCACCTTTGAATGCCTCAGCAATCCTTCCTGCCAATCTTTGAACCTGGCTGCATCCCTACAAGCAGATGGCAAGCTTTGGTGCGACTTGCTATCTTCTACGAAGGACAGCAACCCGGACGAGTATAAGGAAAATGCGAGTTCGCATCATTATTCTATTAAGGTAGGCTTATTGTATTCCCTATGTGGAGAGATTTCATGCAGATGGCAAACTTTGGTGTATTATATTTCTTGTCTTCTAGAAAGTACAGCAACCAGGAGGAGTACAAGGAAAATGGGAGTTCGAATCATTAGAGCTAAAGCAACGAGGACGGCAACGGCAACAATTACATCTCAAAACAATGCACTTATGAGCAAAAACAATGGCCCTGCACGCGTGTTTTACATTTTGTACATTTCTTTGCCGTGCTGAGCGCAACGTTAAATGACCAAATTGAGGTTTTGTGCAGAACGTAAGCGTATGACGGTGAACTATTCTTTCTTTTTCCAAACTTCAATGCTGTTTATACTAATTTAGCTACAGCATTTTACAAGATAGTGATGGTCTTCTGACAAGATAAACAAGTTGAAAAATTTTCTCGAAAGATTTACAACAACGAGAACTTACATTTTTAAATGACGTTTTCGTTGCCGTTGCCGTTGCCGTGGTCGTTGCTTAATGGCTCTCTATTATTCTATTAAGGTCACCTTATTGCCTCTGTGGATCCATTTCAAATGCAAATCCTTGTAATTTTCTTACTCCTCTCCCCCTCAGAACTTATAAAGAGTTTTGTTTTTGTTGTTACGATTGACCGGGGTTAATCCGCGCCCGGGTTTCTCGCGGCTCCCGTGGCCGCTCGAACTCTAGAATCATTTTAATAATCGATTTTTCTTTTCAGACCCCACGACTGTCTGCATGTTGCCAAAATGGGGCTACTTGTGTGCCCAACACCAGAAATTGCTCTCATTGCAATTGTAAGAGAGGCTACTTCGGAAAACACTGCGAAAGAGGTATTTATAAGTTAAACTAAACCGTTTAATAATAATAATAATAATAATGATAATAACGATAATAATAATAAATTATTCTATTAAGGTCACCTTATAGCCTCTGTGGATCCATTTCAAATGCAAATCCTTGTAATTTTCTTACTCCTCTCTCCCTCAGAACTTATAAAAAGTTTTTTTGTTTTTACGATTGACCGGGGTTAATCCGAGCCAGGGTTTCTCGCGGCTCCCGTGGCGGCATCCCGCTCCAAGTCTAGAATCATTTTAATAATCGATTTTTTTTTTCAGACCCACGACTGTCTGCATGTTGCCAAAATGGGGGGACTTGTGTGCCCAACACCAGAAATTGCTCTAATTGCAATTGTAAAAGAGGCGACTTCGGAAAACACTGCGAAAGAGGTATTTATAAGTTAAATTAAGCCGCTTAAACTCGCTGTGAGATTCTAGCTGGAGAACATGGGCTGTCCTGCAGTACGGTGAAGCAGATTCCAGATTCTACGGAGTGATCCATGTACGTTTTGTGGAACGAGTTCCCGTTGTTAAGCCCGATGAAGGTAAGTTACTAAACTAAGCACCAGAGAACATGGGCCTAGCTTGAAGTCGCTGCCAGCGAAACGGAAATTTTTTGACGCGGATACACAAACAGCGATCAGAGCCCACGGAATCTGCCCCAAGTCCGAGCATGTTTGTTCCACAAAACGTAAGCTTACATGGATCACTCTTGATTCTGAAATCTGCTTCACCGTACGGCAGGACGGCCCTTGTTCTCCAGCTAGAATCTCACAGCTCATTGACTTGTCGACTGCGAAGTGTTTTTCACATGCTCTTCGAATGTTTTCAATCGTAAACTCTTCATACTTAATAGGAAACGAACTCCCTCGCACCAATTCTTGAATATTTTTGGGCTTTACCAGATTTCTCAGCGCTTAATTGTTGCACGACTAAAGTATCATTGTCGTCGTTAAAAGCGCTAACTGTGTCCCTCTTCTTTCTTTGTCCTTCGATTCTTTTTGCTTTCATTTTCGCCTTGAAGTTTCTCCACTAGGCCGCCGTCTTGCTTGTTGCACTGCACGTGGAGTTCTCATCCTGCAAAGCATCCTGATATATTATGATAGCCCTAGGCTGGTGCAAAATTTCATTTTACTTTTAATTTTATTTTTTTCTTCTCGGTCTTATAGCCCTAGGCTCATGCAAAATTTCATTTTACTTTTGTTTTTCTTTTCATTGCATTTTTCTTTACTTTTGGGTGCTGCTTTCATTTCACTTTCATTTAAGTTTCTTTTTGTTTCAATTTAGTTTTGATTTTCAATGAATAAACGTTTGATTTAAGTATTACTTGTCCTTTGTTTTACGTTTTCATTGCAATATCTGTTCATTCCAAAAGTTTTTTGGTAAAATCTTTGGCAAATTTCGAGTGATAGCTATAGGCCACCATAATGGTGTTGGGGCATTGATCGATAGTGCTATGCATTTTAACTACTGTTGGAAAGACGCCCATGGTACCATGAGACTGAATGTCACTCTCCTTCGTTGCGAGGTATATCTTTGCTAAAATGATTATGTCATAGGTTTAAGTGCGATATGCGTTAAAAGACTCGAAAATAACTGTCCTGCACAAAACTGTACATGATGCAACGATGGCATTTAAACAAATAAACTGTAAAATTTCTTTCTTTTAATTTCTTAGCTGCGATTTCTTGGAAGGACGTCTGTGACTAAGATAGGTAGGTGTTTAGTTAGCTGTTGGACTTCCCTGATACTTGCCGAACGATGTTCTCTTTGTGAAAATATCAGCGTGTACAGATATTTTTCAATCTATCAACCCCAGTCTCTAACCTTCTAATAATCACACCAAAGATTTGAGTCTTCTCCTGCTCTATTTAAAAGAATATTATTATGTTTGCAAGCCAATGCAAAAGATAAGGAAATAGATAAGTAAACTTGGCGTATCCATGTGACCCACTTCCCCCTCCTTTTCTAGAATCTTAACATGATATGAAATAGGTAACACGCTTTGCAAACTTAAGGCGTTGTAAATCGTATTCTATGTGCGTAATGACCACTTGTGTTACTCATGTTCTGTTTATTTCTATTTATTTAAATTGTTCAAAGAATAAAGTTAAATTATCCCCCCAAAATTAATAATAATAATAACAATAATAATGATAATAATAATAGTAATAATAATAATAATAATAATAACAATAATAATAATAAGCATTTACTTTGTATAAAAAAAACAAACAAACAAAAAAACAATAAGCGTGTTAACATTTTCCCATTTATTGCGGGGACGGGACGGGGATGGGCTGTTGCACTTCGCAGTTTCAGTCAACTTGACATCTGCTGTTGGCATGCGGCCAATTTACTAGTTTGATTCAAAGATGTGCCACAACTGAGCCAAAAACTTTCATTTTTTGTTTGAGGTGCAACGAACACTTTAAAACCGTGAATCTAAGTACGCTGATAATAAACCGTGATGCAGAACTGGCGCTCAGTAATCAGAGAACGATAATAAAACGAAAGCACTCAAATGATTTGAGAGTACGTTAAGTAAAGTTTTCCTGAGCGTACGTTTAGTGCTTTAATCTTATAAACTTTGGTTAGCCTCAAATATGGTGTTGATTCTCACTTTAGTCTTCCAGTTATACAATTGACCGATAAACATTACAGGAAAGTTTAAGAATGTTTCCCTTGAACAGGTCGAACATGAGCCAGCTGATTACCCTCATCTTGGACTCCAAACCAACTTCCGTTTTGTGTCACATGGGAGATTTTGGATGTGGAGATGGGGGATGGACGCCGGTTATGAAGACGGACGGCAGAAAGGTATATTTATCTCTTCTTTTGTCCTCAATCAATTGTTATTACCGGGGCTAATTATTGTAGTTACTTTGCGGCGATGGTCGATAGTGGAGTTAGAATTAAAAAGTATACATTTAAGTCACCGATACCATTAGATCAATGCTTAACGGCCGCCAGCGTATATTTTCATGGACTTTAATACATGCAAAGCGAGCAAATAACAAACGGAAAGAAAAGCAAACACGGACACAAATAAATAAACTGAGCGAGACTGGAAGAAATACATCATTTTGGGGATGTAGAAGGTAGGGTGATTCACAATCCAAAATGATCCTCTGCTGAAACCCCCAAATACATGAAAAACTAAATTAATTAATATGTTCCTATATTATTGTATTAATTTATTTTATTATAATAAATGAATAAATAAAAATAAACCAATAAATTAATAAATGAATAAATAAATATTTAAAAGAAATGAAAGGCAGAGGAAACCAGTGCTTAAAAGAGATGATTTTTTTAGTAATGTACTGGTAAATAAACTTAAATACTCTGAAATATGAGTGCTTCGATTAATTGAGGAAACAAATCAATTAATTGATTATCATATATAATACAATCAAACATTAATTTTGGTAGGGCGATACATATACAACAAATTGCGTTTTTTTATTTTTCAAATTCTTTACAGTCAACATTTCACTACGATTCCAGTCTGTGGAGCAGCAAACAAACTTTCAACCTTGCAGGAGGGGAGACTGGGTTCGACACCCAAGAAACAAAGCTACCAACCTACTGGAACACATCCTTCTCCAAGATCTGCCTCGGGATGGAGGTCAATGGACAAGACAATTTTGTTGTCATGCACAAGCAAGCCAGCTCCCTGTATTCACTGATCGCTGATGGAAAATACCACGCCATCTCACTGGGTCGTGACACGTGGAAAAAGCCGCTTGGTTCACAAACTTCTCTCCAATACAACTGTGATAAGGAGGGGTTTAACGTTCTCAGTGGTCGGCGTGATATGGGCAAAGCAAGAATCGGTATCCTTGGTAACAACGAAAACGACTGCAGAACTTGTGACTCCAGAATTGGGTTTGGTACTGCAGGGGAGCACGACGACTCCAATACGTGTGGAAACGAGGCTACGGGCGGGGGAGACAATGGAATCAAACACATTAAGACAATTGGTTACATCTTGGTGCAATAAATACCATCACATGATGAAGACAACTGTTTGCATTTAATTCCGCATTGCTACTAACTTTGGATGTGACCTTTTCCAGGCGCGTTAACGTATCATTTCTTTATCATGTAAAGCGCATGCGATCATTGTCATGAAGCAGCATGCGCTATATAAGCTTTTAAGGTATTATTATTGTTATTATTTATCGTCATTATTAGAGTTATCATTATCTTAAGCAGTATTGTGAACAGTATCAGCATCGCTATTTGTATTATGTATTGTTATTTATGTCATTATAATCTAAATTTGCCTCATGCTATTTCAGTGATTCCATTTCATGAGCTTTTCTTGGTCACAGTATGACCAGTAAAACACTTCTTAAATCTTTAAAAATCCGAGAGGCTAAACACTGTGTTAAAACAAAATAATTGTAGTACTGCTGAAATAACGCACCTTCATAACCACACAAAGATACCACTGAAATATCAGCTGTACTTTTCGCACACGTGGACGCATGCGCAGATGGCTAAGACATAACTAAAACGTGACATTTACAAAGAGAAAAGGAGAAAGCAAAATCGTCATCTAATGTTTGGAGAACTCTAGACCATGGGAAACAGTTTATTTCGTTACTGATGCCCTTTTAGGACTAGCAAAATGAAGCTAATCAAATGCTGACGCGTGAATATCTGGTTTTAATTGAAAAGTCCCTACGGTCTTAGGATAATTGTTTGTGAAATATTATTCACTTGCAGAGATATACAGAGATATACAGCGTCACAAACTCCACAAAGTCTTTTGCCGGGGGTTTCCACTTCTCCCCAATTTGACTTTAACTCGGACTGTTGCCAGCACGGGGAAGCTCAAGCACTTTACGATCTCATATATTATAACGCATAGAAAGTATTTTCATGAGTCAGTTAGCTATATTACAGAACACGACCTGAGACCTAGTCTACAAAATAACATTAATGAATGTTGGAAGTTAGTGAATAGAAACTATTGAAAGTATTGCTAGATTAAAAACTATTGCTCGATTTGAGGCTACAGAATAAAAAAGAAAAACATACTTTGAACTAATGCTAGATGGGAAACTAATCAAAAGAAACCGCCTTCATAAAACTATTTCTAGAATAGAAGCACATGTATAGATACCGGTTTAATTGTTGCTAGATAGAGAGCTAAAAAATAGAAACCATCGAAAAAAAACTACAAAATTAAAAGTTAATGAATAGGAAACGTAGGAACTACTACTGGATTTGAAGCTAATAAATGGAATCCGTTAAAAATATAGGTGGATTGCAAGCTAATGAATGCAATCTGCAAGAACTGTTGCCAGCATGCAAGCTAATCGGAATAGAATCAGTTGAAAACCCTTAAAACTATAAACACATGTAAGGAGTGGTATTAAAGGAGCACTGTCACCGGTATTTTTGCTGTTTTTGGTTCAATTCTGCCAAAATTACTGCCTTTTTCTTGTTATCATGCAAAAAATGCTCCTACAGAATCAGCAATATGAATTCCAATGAAATTTTAGCAGGGAGAGCTAACCATAATAATTTTTTTGGGTGATTTTTCAATGCATCGCTTGAAATTTTGAAAAAACTGGCAAGTTTTTTCAAATTTCAATCCATTTCCATCCTCGTCATCTTAGATGGAATACAGGCGTTTATAGTGTCAATGCAGTACTAATGTCGTTGGCAACAAAACTAGACAATTATTTTAAGGTTTCCACTGATGCATTGGCAGTTTGAAGCCTTTTGAAGTGATGGTACAATAGCGTGACACTGCCCCTTTAAACTGAATTACTGTTTGTTTCACGAGTTCGTTTCCTTTCGATCCTGATTTTTCGAACGAGAAGCTATGTCTTCTGCAGCTCGCTGTTGCACCCTGTGGAGACCATGGAAAAAATTACAACCTGCCATGAGCAACGTTAGGGAACTGGATGCATGGCACCAGAGGCAGTCATGTGATCTTTAGGGGTGACTTCAATCTTAAGGAAATCAACTGCGAAAATGGTTCCATAAAGTCAAATCCTCAATATCCACCGAGGAAGCTTCTTCAATTGAGACGATTCCTCTGAATAAAAGACCGATTTTTTTTAACTTTCCCTGAATGTTCTGTACCAAGCACTGTTTCGAAAAATTCAATAAGTCAAAGTACAACTATGAAGAAATCGTGGATATGTGACCTTATTTGCGATAAGGGGGAATAAGCCAAGGTGACTCGTGAAAACTGCGTTTTAACTAGTTGAAAGGTGTAAAATCTCTTTGTGGAAAGTGTTTAAACAACTTTTGAACTCGTTTAAACGGCCAGCTCTTTTGTGCATCAATTTCTTTGTTTACGAGCTTAACTCAATTTAACCTCGGGGTGCATATTTACATATTCGCGTTTGAATGAATTATCGAGGCATGGAGATATCGTGGGAGAGTAAAACAATGTGCTCCTTTTGAAAGCTGAACAGGTTTCTGTCTTGTCCGTATGGTTGAATAAATATCAGGCAAAAGGACGATTTCGCCAAAACGAAGCCAGCCAAACACTGCAGTATTTCGAGACAATTGTTACACAAAGCTGTCGAACGAACGCAACCGAAATTTGACATATGCAAATTACGCTTTTTACTGCCGGTGTGAAATGTGAAACATTTGCCGTCGTTTTCTTAAATAACCATTAATGCCATGTTTTTAAATATTAAAATAAACAAGTTTCATTCAAAACTTTTACTGAAAAAAAATGGCGCATATAGTTAAAAAGATGAATATTTCTCAAAGCAATCTTGCGTTGTTTTCGTTAACGTATTATTTTCAGCGCTGTCCGTCATCAATTTCTGTGCACACTTGGAAAATATCTTGGTTTGAACGGCTCATATTTTTTCCACAGATCGTGAATTGTGTACATCCACCTCTTATGCTACGTAAGTTAAAGGCCTACGGTTTGCAGGATAGAGCACTGGATCTGTTGCGCAGCTACTTGTGCAGTCGCTTAGGAAGAGTGCGCATTGGATCGGTAACCAGCTCATGGAGAAATGTGGAACGAGGCTGCCCTCAGGGATCAGTGCTAGGGCCGCTATTGCGGAATATATTTCTGAACGATCTATCATATAACGTAGTTTCTAGGCTATCAATTAAAGAAATTCTATACAACAGCGGACTTATGCAAAAAAAAGGCTTAGTTTCTAAGTCAAACTGAATAATGTCAATAATGGCTAGCGAGTATTGAGCACGAGAAGAAACTCTAACATTATTTCTGGCCTTCGATCAGTCTTAGGGGGGTGCTTTGCTCGATGAAGCCTAACATCGACTGGCTGCGAATTTTGCACTTTTTCGTTGTAATTTTGTCTGCACTTATCCTTCACAGAACCGCTTAAAAGTGGCTATTTTGGAAAGCTCATTCTCTAGCAATATTGCTCGGCCGTGCGGATGATTGTCAGAACGAGGAAATGCATTGCAAAATTTGTATTAAAGGTGAGTAATTTTGCTAAAATCTGACTAAAATGGTGACTGTACAGGAGTCAGGGAAAAATTTCCATATAGCCCCATACATTAATTTTACATACTATTCATTAATTATGTATGCGCTTCATTGTTTTTTTTTTTTTAAGACAATGGCTTATTCCCTGGGGTTTCGCATATATACATTGCTAATTATTACTTACTGTAACAATAAAAGAGGATTCAATTACCCGTGTCCTTTCTCTCTCTTTTTCTGTCCCACATTCCTCCTTTTCCCCCGACTCTTTTCCCCACTATTTTCCTATGATCCCAAGACCCCCTTTTTTTTCTCTAACTCTTTTAATTTATTTGACTGTTCTACTGGGCTCTGAGCCATCGCCCTACGCTCGGCTTTCTGTTACCAGTCCGTCACCTTACCACTGAGCTACACAAACCAGTTGCAAGGTACTCGTCAATAACTAAGTTTTATCTTACCTATCCATCTAAAAAAATCTTCATAAAAATATACACAAAAGAAATGCACGAGAGACCTACTTTGCACAAACTCGAGCAGTTTATGAAACCTCACTTGACGAACAAGCCATGCCAACCACAGTCTAAACTTCTAAGAACCAGACACTGGTGCCCAAACACGGCCGGGGCATTGAAAATTTTTCCTCAAAAGAAACGTCATGAGCTCCAGCAAAATTTCGACAAGGATAGCAAAGAACGAGCTACACCAGGTAAGTAAATTATTTTATTTGCAAACATTTTGTTTGCAAATACAACACACTGACGATTGCCATACAGCGATTTAACCGCTAACCCTGCCACTCAAATTTATTTGAATCACCTACAAAACACAGCGAAACTGAATCACTTAAAAAACCTAGCAAGACCTACTTGAAATTAGGGCTTTCGAAGGAAAAACGCGCCAAAAGTTTCCTGTTTCCAAAAAAATAAAGAACTTCAGAAAGAAAGAGCAGAAGTCCCAAAGGCTTACCATTGTTACCGCTATTGTTTTCTTAGAACAAAGATTGAATGCATAATTAATGTATGGGGCTGTGCGGAAATCTTGCCGAACACTCCGTTAACGGTTTAGTTTTTATATGCGACGTGCGGAAAATAAGCAACATTGCCACCGGTAAATTTATCTGAAATTTCCTGAAATTCATACATTCTTTAGTAACTCCGGCAGCCATTTTAAAGGCCGCGTGACGCATGAATAAATTATCTCCTGATAAACGTGACGCGGATTTCTGGTAATGTCATCGAAGCATCTTTTGCAAAAATAATAAGAGGCTTCAATTGGCTTAAACTTGGGCCTGCAAAATACAGTGTGTATCCCTATTTTGGCGGTAAACACGAGAAAACAGAGAAGACTGTCTTTCTTACATCGCGCGCGTTGCGGTGATCATGATGTTCGGGTGTATTAGCTTGTAGTGAATATCCATAGAGTCCTATCAATATATATCGCGTTTAAACTACCGAATTGCTTTACAGCTCAGCCATTGAATACGTGAATTATCATCGCAGCTCAGCCATTGTTAACAATAATAACACACAAGAAACCAAAAAAAACAAGCAAAGCAATAGAAAGAGAAATAAACACCTACGGATGTTGCCATGGCCACTATCTGAGTTATCTGTACCAGTGGCAGTAATAATATCTATTTAGCATAGCTAACGAGGTGAAAATAGTTTACTTATTCCTAAACGCCTAATAACGCCATTCAATGGATATTTCTGCCTAGTGTTTGAGAAAGAAAACGCTTATCGAACGGCTTAGGATTCGAGATTATGGAGAAAAACCTCCGAAATTACTCATCGAAGCATCTTTTGCAGAAAAAAAAAAAAAAAGAAACAAAGATCAGTTTTGAAACATGACATCTTTCCAAGGTGGCCGTGATCTTTGCATGGAAAGTCACTCAAATCACGTGCACGACACATGAAGATGACCGATCTTCTGTTAAACCATTCTGTACAGCGGTGAGTGTTGAACACGTGCACTGGCTATTTCGCGACACGAAGA
>JAEMWC010000027.1:187500-250000 GCA_016490735.1 Pachyseris speciosa
CTGCTTAAGTAGAGTTCTTAACTGTGATATTCATTCATATACTCATTCTTTAATCCGCAGTTTCAAATATATGATTCGTATATCCATTCTCACAATACATACAGTATGAAAATTGAAATAAGGCGTGTATTATGGCGGATGTACGCTCTAACCTCCTGTATTTTCTCTTGTTGTAGTACCGTCCAGCGTGAAATAAGGCGTGTATTATGGCGGATGTACGCTCTAACCTCCTGTATTTTCTCTTGTTGTAGTACCGTCCAGCGTCAAGTGACGATTAAAAACAACAGGACCCAGTTGCTCTAAGCATGGTTAGCGCTAACCCATGTTAAATACCATGACAACTTATAGGTTTT
This sequence comes from Pachyseris speciosa, assembly GCA_016490735.1. Taxonomy (NCBI): domain Eukaryota; kingdom Metazoa; phylum Cnidaria; class Anthozoa; order Scleractinia; family Pachyseridae; genus Pachyseris; species Pachyseris speciosa. The sequence continues at coordinate 187,854 of JAEMWC010000027.1, forward strand.
AATACATCTTAACCAATGCTTCGCACTAACCATGCTTTGAGCAACTCAGCCCAGGGCTTTGCAATGTAAAGTTATTTATTTATTTAAGCTCGATAACGTGGGGAGTGGTTGCCCAATGTCCCGAGCCGGGGGTTCATGTAATAAACGCTCGAGCACTCCGGATCCAATTGGAATTTAGAATTGTTGGTTTTGAGGAGAGGGGAAAACCGGAGTACCCGGCGAAAAACCTCTCGGAGCAGAGAAGAGAACCAACAACAAACTCAACCCACATATGACGTCGGGTCCGGGAATCGAACCCGGGCCTCATTGGTGGAAGGCGAATGCTCTCACCACTACGCCATCACTGCTCCCCGAATCTAACGACTACCCTATATTTTGTTTTTATTGTTTTTAATCATGGGAAACCCAGTGAGTAAACTGATAGCTGCTATGCTAGCAGTCCCTTTCTGTATAGTCTACTAAGGGCGAGTAGGCAAAAAATCCTCAAAGGGAACCTCTACTCTTACAACAAATTCACGCTAAATTGTTGGAAATAATTACTAGCTTTCAAATTTTGTTTTGAAACGTGGATAATATAATATGTAAGTGTACAAAAAAATCGCTATCTTAATCGCCTATTTTCGCTTTCAAATTTCCTGGGCGCATCGATTTTGGATTTGATGACTTTTAATGGCTGCAACTTATATTGTCAGGAAGCAAATGAAGCGGAAGATCCTTTGTGTTAAACAATAGGGCAACCATTATACGTCATCAAATCCAACATGGCCGTGCCGGGAAATTAAAAAGCGAAAATAGGCGATGATGATATCCATTTTTTTTGTACACTTAAATGTTATATCTACGTTTTAAAACAACATTTGAAATCTAGAAATTATTGTCTACAATTTAGCGTCAACTTGTTGTAAGAATGGAGTTCCCTTCTTGTTTCTTTCTGCTCGCTCCAGTCTCGCACGTCATTGCTGAAGGCTTGGGCTCTCGATTATTTAGAAACGGATCGCTAGCAATCTAACAGCCCATCTCCTCCTACAGCTCTGCTCCATGCAGAGAATCCAGATGAGGCTGTGTTTTGTTTTAGTAGGCTGATTCACATCTCACTGAGCCAACATAATATCGCCACAATATTTGCACAAATTTGCCTGAGGCCCGATATTTTGCTCGCACTTGTTTTTCTTCTTTAGTGTCATATAAATTTGGTTCTCACTAAGCTATTTATTACGTCATAATAATCAATTTCATTTCATATTTTAGCTGCCCATTCATGCGATGATCAGCACAACATTCTTAAGTAAGCAACATCGACTTCATATTTCAATGATCTATCCGCAAAACGTTACTACTTATATTATAAATTTGCCCTTTTTTTTTCTTAAATTTCACCTGTATCCAAATGTGCAATATTTAACAGGTCGAGCGTGAGTCAGCTGGTTACTCTAATCTTGGACTCAAAACCAACTTCCGTTTTGTGTCACATGGGAGACTTTGGATGTGGAGATGGGGGATGGACGCCAGTCATGAAGGTCGACGGTAACAAAGTATATTTCTCGCTTCTTTTGTCCTCATATCAATTGTTATTACCAGGGCTAACTATTATAGTTACTTTGCGACAATGGTCGATAGTGGAGTTAGAATGAAAAAGAATACATTCAAGTCACCCATACCATTAGATCAATGCTTAACGGCCGCTAGCGTATATTTTCATGGACTTTAATATATGCAAAACGAGCAAATAATAAACGGAAAGAAAAGCAAACACGGACACGCATAAAAAAAATGAGGGAGACTGGAAGAAATACACCATTTTGGGGATGTAGAGGGCAGGGCGGTTCGCAATCCAAAATGATCCTCCGCTGAAAGCCCCAAACACATAAAAACTAAATTAATTAATATACTACTATATTACTATATTAATTTATTTTATTATAATAAATGAATACACAAAACTAAATCAATCAATTAATAAATGAATAAATAAATATTTAAACGAAATAAAAGGCAAAGGAAACCAGTGCTTAAAAGAGATAAGTTTTTCTACTAAATTTTGTACGGGTTAATAAACCAGCCTCAAATACTCTAAAACATGAGGCGCCACGCAGCTCTCGGAACAGTTCACAGGATTGGCTGAGAAAACAATAAACAAACAACAGAAACAATGGACCCTAGCCCTGAAATAATGGAGCTGCGTGGTAATAAGAACCAATGAAATTAGAGGTTACTGAGAGGTGCGTGGCATCTGTAAAACATGAGTGTTTAGATTAACTTGACGAACAGTACTAAGGAAACAAATTAATTTATGGATTGCCATATATAATATAATTAAACATTAATTTTGGTAGGGCGATACATATACAGCAAATTGATTTTTTCTTCATTTTTTAAATTCTCAATAGTCAACATTTCACTACAATTCTAGTCTGTGGAGCAGCAAACAAACTTTCAACCTTGTAGGAGGGAAGACTGGGTTCGACACCCAAGAAACAAAGCTACCGACCTACTGGAACTCATCCTTCTTCAAGATCTGCCTGGGGATGAAGGTCGATGGACAAGAAAACTTTACTGTCATACATAAGCAAGCCCGTTCCTTGTATTCACTGATCGCTGACGGAGAATACCGCTCCACCTCACCGGGTCGTAACACTTGGAAGACGCTGATTGGTTCTGAAGCTTCTCTCCAAAACAACTGTGATATGGAGGGGTTTAACGTTCTCAGTGGTCACCATGATAAAAGCAAAGCAAGAATCGGTATCCTTTATAACAACGAAGACGACTGCTCCACCTGTGACTCCAGAATTGGGTTTGGCACTGGTGGGTACCCTGATTACTCCAACACGTGTGGAAACGAGGCTAAATACGGCGGAGAAAATGGAGACAAACGCATGAAGACAGTTGGTTACATCTTGGTACAATAAATACAATAAATACCATCACATGATGAAGACAACTATTTGCATTTAATTCTGCATTGTTATTAACTTTCAATGTGACCTTTTCCAGGCTGCGTTAACGTATCAATTCTTTATCGTCATTATTAAAGTTATCATTATTTTAGCAGTATTGTGAACAGTATCAGCATCGCTATTTGTATTATTGTTATTTATGTCATTATAATCTAAATCTGCTTCATAACATTTTAGTGATTCCATTTCACGAGCTTTTCTTGTTCACAATATGATTTCAATTAGAAACGCTTCTTAAATCTTTTAAAATCTGAGTGGATAAGCACTGTGTTAAAACGAAATAATTGTAGTACCGCTGAAATAACGCACCTTCATAACCACACAAAGATACCGCTGAAATATCAGCTGTACTTTTCGCACTAGTGGACGCATGCCCAGGTGGCTAATACACAACTGACACGTAACAATTAGAAAGAGAACAGGAGACGTCATCTGCCCAGAAAGCAAAATCGTTATGTAATGTTTGGAGAACTCTAGACCATGGGAAACAGTAGTTTATTTCGTTTCTGAAGCCCTTTTAGGACTAGCAAAATGAAGCCAATCAAAAGCTGACGTATGAATGTCTGGTTTTCATTGAAACGTTTCTACGGTCTTAGGATAATTTTTTGCAAAATATTATTCACATACAGAGATAAACAGAGATATACAGCGTCACAAACTCCACAAAGTCTTTTGCCGGGGGCTTGCACTTCTCCCCAATTTGACTTTAACTTAGTCTGCTGCCTGCACGGGGCAGCTCAAGCACTTTAAGATCTCATAGTATAACGCATAGAAAGTATTTTCATGAGTTTTAGCTCTATTGCAGAACACGACCCTTTTGTAGTCTACAAAAGTTGGAAGTTAGTGAATAGAAACCGTTGAGAGTATTGCTAGATTGAAAGCTATGGCTGGATTTGAGGCTACAGAATAAAAAAAAAACATACTTTGAACTAATGCTAGATGGGAAGCTAATCAAAAGAAACCGCCTTCATAAAACTATTTCTATAATAGAAGCACATGCATAAATACCGGTTTAATTGAAGGGCTGGGGGCATAAACTGCCTATGTGAAATTTTCGGCCGTTTTTTTTATTTCGCTTGGATTTGTCCAGATTTTTGCATGTGAACTGCATTTTGATTCAAAAACATTGTCCCGTATTTTTTTTGTCACCGATTTCTTTTTCTTTTTCGAGAAATAACATATGCAAAAAAAACACCTAAAACTCTACATAGGCAGTTTATGCCCCCAGCCCTTCTATGGTGGAGTATGCTAATTAACATTCATGAAAACAATGCCCAAGGGTATTCTTTTAGTGAAAGACTAAGCGCCAAATGCTCGTAACCGATTTAAGAGAGCACAGAACGTTTCTGTTCAGTTAGACGTCATGCGCAATGTTTTGCTTAATCATTACACTCGACAAGCTCGCTTGGCACGAAAACAGTGCACAATATTCGTGGTTGACTTAAAAAAAAAACACCACACAGTAGCCTTGGTTAACCTCAAGTCAGCGCGCAAAGATATTGTCCGACCTGAAAACAGCACTCACTCCGAAGAGATTCAGGGTTATTGTTGGGTTTAGGTTTGACTGAACATTGGGGTTAGAGCTTCGGCTAGGGCTAGGGATAGGGTTAGGGAAATGATTAGGGTTAGTGTTAATGTTAGCGTTAACGCTAGCGTTTAAGTTAGAGAAAGCGCGGTTGTTTTGAGTCCGAATCAGCTTAACTGATGGGTTTGTCCGAGTCGAAAACAGCGCCTAGGGTCCTTGGTTGACTCTAAGTTCTTTCGGAAAGGCTTTGGCCGATATAACACAGCGCTAAAGTCGGTTGTTTGTCTAAAATTTAACGTACATCTTAAATCCAGCGTACTAAAACCTCGGTTGATTCTAAATCAGTGCGCAAGAAGCTTGCCGATGGCTGAAAAATCACAAAATATTAAAGACGGCTGTTTTGACTTGAAGAAACTTTTTGGCAAGACAACTCCTATTGGTGACCTACACCAGAAATTTGAGTTAATCAGATGTTCTAGGGCAAAAATTAAGAGTCCTAAGAGTACGCTGTTTTCCGTCGTGTTTCGTTTCCTCAGAACGTTGCGTTGCGTAGTAAATTAAAACTTGCGCGTGGTTTCGGCAGTTGAAACGTTTTTGATGGATTCATTTTCATCGTCAAGTGCAAAACAATGGAATGAAAATCTTATAAAAATTAACGTAAATGGAGACAGTGAAAGAATTTGACAGAAATACTTAACTCTTTTGTGAAATTAACTTGGCTCCAAAACGTAAAAAAAATTGCATGAAATTCAATCCCTTTATCACGCGTGATGGATTGTCTCATCACAATGACTATAGTCGCGCACAAATGTTTATCTCGCGTGATAATACTTTTTGCTGTAGTTTATTAGCCTCCATAGAAGAAAAAACCGAGGCGATCAACGCAAAAGTGATTAATGTGTTAAAATTCGGCAGCGTGTTTACCAAATATTCATTCTCACTTGTTCATCAGTCACGCATATGTTACGAACCAACAAGCGCGGATGTTACAGCAATTCACCGGTTTCGCAGAGGTTGTGGGTTCGAATCCCGTACAAGCGGTTTTTTTTTTTCGTTTTGTTTCTTTTTTGTTTTTGTTTTTGGTTTCACTACTGCTTAAGTTGTGTTCATAACTGCGGCGATCGTTCACGTTATCATCCGTTGTTTACGTACATCTGATTCACACAGACGAATCGCGAGGAGTACCGCTTAATATTGCTTTGAATGTTTGCCGTGCGCACCAATGCAACTTTTCCATGGATTGTGTTCAAGATACTCATCGAAAACGGCCAGACTTCACTTGGTGCCGAATGAATTCTCGGTAGCGTTTCCGAAGTCTTGGGATTGGTTTCGACCAACTATTTCACGGCTAACAGTAAAAGCAAGCTGGGATTTCATGTCATGAGTGGTTTCGAAAAATGCGCTCTTCAAAATTAATGAACAATGGAAACCTCGGTGCAGCAGCTAGACAGTTTTCAAAGTCATTTTATAAGGTAGAGTTTTTACTGAAAACAAAATCTGCCCCAACCCACCGCCCCCCACGAGAGTTTTTGACTTCAGACAGCGCCCTGTTTGACCGCAATGAATTCTGGGATCATTGTCTGTTCCAAGCGCGAACAACAAGACTCTTCAAACATAAGCTTTTCGCCTATAAGTCCAAAAACCACTCTCGCTTTCCCAGCTTTCAGCAACACAACCTTTGAGAAATGGACCAAGACTAGCAACGACGCGCCGTTTTTGAGACGAGAGTTGTTTTCAGACTTTTTCCGCCTGGCTTCTACTCTGTACTCCAAAACCCGACAGTCAACTTAAGCTTATATCTCATCGTGATTTGGTAAGCACAGAGAAAACGCTAACTGGATTCTTTCAGAAGCGTTAAAAACTTGTGGATCTCCAGACTTTTCATGACGTCTTTCGATCACCAGGCGGGAAGGCAAACCGATAATGCAGTTAATAAGTAGCGATCCACAGCTCCAGCACTCACGTAAGTTTCGTATCGATGAGCTTAATCGATGTTTTAACCGCCACATTTATAGTCTACGTCACACTAGCAAACAATCCTATCTACCCGTCAATCATTTCACGTCCAGTTTAAGTTTTACTCTTCCCAAATGTTCACATAATTCACGTATGAATATTAATACGGTACGCATACAAATGAGTTTAACTTCATGAAGGGCTGGGGGCATTAACTGCCTAATTTTGTATGTGAAATTTTCGGCCGTTTTTTTCATTTTGCTTGGATTTGCCCAGATTTTTGCATGTGAACTGCATTTTGATTCAAAAACATTGTCCCGTATTTTTTTTCACCGATTTCTTTTTCGTTTTCGAGAAATAATGTGTGCAAAAAAAAAAAAAAAAGAAAGAAAAAAAAAAAAAGAAAACACCTAAAACTCTACATAGGCAGTTTATGCCCCCAGCCCTTCAATTGTTGCTAGATAGAGGGCTAAAAAATAGAAACCATTAAAAAAAACTACAAAATTAAAAGTTAATGAATAGAAAACGTAGGAACTACTACTAGATTTGAGGCTAATAATTGGAATCCGTTAAAGATATAGCTGGATTGCAAGCTAATGAATGCAATCTGCAAGAACTATTGCAGCATGCAACCTAATAAATAGAAACCATTGACACTATTGTAAGGATGTAGGCTAATCCACGCAAACCGTTAAAATAAATTCCCTAATTAAATGCTGTTTAATAGAAGAAGTGAATTATTGTTACATTAAAATAAATTTCTGTGATTGAAATCGTAACGTAACACTATTGCTAAAATTAGAAGCTAATGAATAGAATCAGTTGAAACTATGGCTAGATTGAAAGGCAATCGAAACATATTACGAAAGGTGTTTGTCATCGTGGTTTCAAATGATAGCTGAGTTAATCTTTTGTCTCACGATTGAGTCACAAAGATGTGGATCGCGACGTTTCGACCGCTATACTGCTGGTCTTCATCAGGCGATGGTGTCGACTGGCTGCGTGTGAGTATAAGAAGCACCGTGGCAGGTGGTGATTGGTGCGTTTCGATCCTCGCTTAGGCTGTTGTTGATTGGAGGATTTCGATCCTTGTCGTTCAGACTAGAAATTGTTCCCTCAGCGGTCCGGTTTGGTACTGATCAGCTGTTGTGGTGTTTGATCGTGGGCATCCACGCTTCAGGAATTTCAATTCCGCTGTCCCTGTTGATGTTGTTAGGGTGAAGTCTTACGCGAATAGCCTCTTTAACCCTACGGGTGTACCAATGTGGGTCTCGGTCAATAAATTTAACTTCGTCCCAGAGCGGATACTGTCCGCTCTGACAAAAGATTAACTCAGCTATCAATCAAAACATATAACCGTTGAAATTGTTGCTTGGTTGCAAGCTAATGAATAGAAACCGTTACAGCTATTGATAATAGAATGAAATCTAATGAATGGAACAGTTCAAGACCCTTAAAACTATTTCTACAGTAGGTTGGAAGGTTATAAACAAACACATGTAAGGAGTGGTATTAAACTGGAGTACTGTTTGTTTCACGAGTTCGTTTTCTTTCGATCCCGATTTTTCGAACGACAAGCTGTTTCTTCTCCAGCTCGCTGTTGCACCCTGTGAAGACCATGGAAAAAATTAAAACCTGTCATGAGCAACCTTAGGGAACTGGATGGCACCAGAGGCGGTCCCCCAGTGTTATCCTTAGGGGTGACTTCAATCTTACGGACATCAACTGGGAAAATGATTCCATATGTCAAATCCTCAATATGCAACTGATGCTATTAGTAAAAACTGTTGGAGATCATTGATGAACAAAAGTTTAATCTAACTCAGGTGGTTCACGGAAGAACCCTTGGGAATGATATCTTAGACCATGTTTGCACCACTCATTCTAAGTTGATCAATGGAACCCACATTATGCCTGGATTGAGTGACCACTCGCATAGTGCAGCCATATGCCACGTTAACATCAAGGTCCCACCACCAATGAACCCACCCGGGAGTGTTTACCAGTATACGCGAGCGGATATGGAAGGACTACAAGAGCATCTTAGGAGGTTTTTTTTTAATTTTTTCGTGCTTCTGACCCGACCGTCAGCTGAGGTTAAATGAGATTTATATAAACACGCAATATTTCAAGCTTCAAACCAGTTTTTTCCCGAAAAACCCTTAATAGAAGAAACTCTCTCCTATCTTGGCTGAACAACCGCATCAAACGACTCATACGCCAAAAACATCGACGCTACAACACAGCTCGTCAGAGCAAAAGAGAGCAGGACTGAACCAACCTCAGGCAACTCATTAAACTAAGGCCCAAGGAAATGACGAGACTCACAACGAATATGTGAACAACCTTCTCGATGTCAAGGAGGAAGTCAATGACTACACCAGTAAACAGCAAGCCTAATATCTCGCAAACGCACTTCGTCTAAAGAGTGATTTGGAGCTTGGTCTCTAACATGGCAAATGAACTTTCACCTCTCCAAGTGTTATGTGTTGCGAAATAATAAATCCAGGAACCCCATTACTCACCAATATACCATGTTGAACCGAGCCCTAGAAGTGGTTGACTATCAGGCATACTTAGGGATCACCATTACTGAAACAGTTAGCTGGAAATAAAGCATCTTAAAGGTGAAGAAAAAGCCAATGAGTACCTAGGCTTCATCAAAAGGAATGGTCACTCCTGTCCTCGAAGGATCAAGACCCATGCATATATTTCGCATGTGAGACCCACATTTGAATATGCGTGTATATCGAGGGACCCTTATAGGATATACCAAATAGACCTTCTCGAGCGAGTTCAGGGGCGTGCTGCTCGTTTTGTAACTAGGGCCTACTCAAGAGACGAAGGGTATGACACCCAACAGTAGTGAGCCATCTCAAAACTGACCATCATTAAAACACAGGAGGCAGATAGCCTGACTGTGCTAGCTCTGTAATTCCTTTAACCAACAGGCGGAAGTGACTATTCTAACTTACGTCCAACATCGGACCTTTTTCGGTACCCGCGCCAATCCCCTCAAGTTTATCTCACTTCAAGCATCATGTGATGCGTACAAGTTTAGTTTCTGGCCGAGGACGAACAAAAATTGGAACAACCTGCCAACTGAAGTAATCACATATCACTCATTAATTCATTCCAAGTCAGCTTTGAACTCCATGCAGACACCTCTTGCTTAGTTTTATCATCATCATCATCATCATCATCATCATTGTTATTATTATTATTATTATTATTATTATTATTATTATTATTATTATTATTATTATTATTATTATTAGGAACAAGGATATTTGTAAGTAATAGATGTAGATGTACTGATCTTCTGTTGCGTTTCTTGATCGTGAGAGCTACGGAGACTTTTTAAATCAAGCTTAACATGTACCGACAGTGCGGCGATGAATTTAATTTGGAGCTTTCTCAAATAACGATTCCTAACAAAGGAATCAAAACCATAAAACCCGAGTTCATTGGCTCAAAGCCACTTTGACATTTAACTGGAAGATGTCGCTAAGTAAGACATCAAATTGAGGCATCTAATCGTTGTTACAAAACTGTACTTTATCTTACAGTAGATTCTTGCTTACAGTCGCAGGAGCGTGACGTAACACGATACAGTGCGATAATGAAAAATACAATATAAACACGCGAAAACACGTCTTTTCAACTTAATAAAACCGTAATTTGCCAGCAGAGAGAAGTTTTGGTCATTTAAAATCTCTCGGATACCCAGTTTCAAGAGGTTTCAACCCGTATAGACATCTATGGCCGGTAAACCCATTAAAAACTGTTTGGAAGTCATTTCAAACGACGAGTGCAAAGTTTCATGTGGTTTTTTCAAACACGACAAAAAAGATGAAAGCACGAGGCCGTGGGCTTAGTGCTTCTGTTACCGGTTGGTATGATTGAAAAGTGCAGTGGACCGGTTTCTTAAACGAAGTTATGACTTTGCTTAATAAAACCAGTACCTAAACTCAGTTTTCCAAACTTGCAGCTCTCAGATGAAACTTTTGTCAGCAACTCTTCTGAAAAGCTTCTGAAAGAAATATACCCCGCCTAGGGCTGCAAAGTGTACAATGTGGCATTGGCTTAAGCCAATCTTTTTACCATGATATCTTAATCCCACTTTATATTTTTCCATGTTTATGGAAGTCAGAAATGGATTTCCAAACGTATAAACTGTTATTATATTAATTTTGATTGTTTCGTATAGATAAACTGCCCAAACAAATAGAAAAAAAAAAAAAGAAAATCTTATAATTTTATTAAAGATGAATTTACGTAGCAAATGTACAAATGAAACAAGAAATTATTACAGTGAAGCTTTATTGACCATCGAAAATAAGTTATTGAATTCTTGTAAATGAAATCTTATTTTTCTTTGTGGTGGCAAAGCTCAAATATCTAAAATACAATACTGTGGTAAAGATGTTCTTTTTTGAGTCCAACCGAACTATGAAAATGAAGGTCACAGTAGCTGAAAGAAGAAACCGGTAAAACATCCCACTCGAAAAATAGATGAAATAACACATCGCGCAGAATGACTGGACATCATGAATAATTCATAATCACTAAAGCGGCAAATTCGAATGCGATCTCGCTTAGAAGATCGATAAATTAGAGAAGAATGGGCCGAAACTAGGCAACTAGGGTTCACAAAATACACTTTTCCGAGTCTCAGATATGATCTAATCTCAAATTTCTCGCACGGCGTCTTGAAAATCAAGGATTAGTCTACAATTTGCACTAAATTAAAAACTAATGAAGTTGATAAAGAAGTTTTACTTTTTTCCACTTAAATATACGGCAAATTTTGCAAATTTTCGTATGGACGGTCATTTTGGAGAACAATTTTAGGAAAACTAATATGCCTACTAGATTTTCACGCACGGCAAATGACAGACGAGTCTTTCCTTGGAAAAGAATCCGTTTTCATTTCGAAAATTGGTCTCGAGGAACCCTTACGTTTTTCAGTTTGAAAATTGTTAATGGTAGTTTCATTTGAAAATGGCGCGTTCAGAGCTGGCGAGCTATTGTTTTCAACCAGACATGAATAACAATACCTGTCAAATGAAACATTGCCATTGTTGAAAACGTCGCTGTGTGTTTTTTTTTTTTTAATATTCACAACTACCGCGAATTTTAAAATTGTCATTAGCATAGGTTGGTTTACTCATGATCTACGGACAATTGAAAGCAATGATGGCGTGCGCGACCAACAAATACGATAGCGATCGGGAGCTCTTTTTAGAGCTCTTCGAAAACCCGATCCATCCGATGTTAATTCACATCGTGTCGCCATACGTAAATGCTACAAACCTTATCTACGATTTTCAACTGAACGGAGAAAGTATATGAAAATAGAGAGTCTTTACGGGAACCCGGCGATTTTGTTCAACCTTCTGCAAATAAGCATCCTTCCCAATGAAAATGGAAGTCTTTAGTAAAACTCACCCACCGTTTCACATGACTGCTTTTATAAAGAACACCGAAACAGAAAAGCTAAGAGCTTGCTGTTCGTTCATTTATACATTCAGCTGTGAAGCTTTTGCGCTCGTCCAGCTGTTTAGCGTAACAGAACAGGCCGCATCATGCAACACAGCTGACCAGCGAACTCGCACAAATTGAAAAGATAACTTTATTTTCTGCGCTTTAATTTCTTCCCCCCCCCCCCCCCCCCCCTAAACAAAAAAAATAAGAACCCGAATTGTAAAATTGGCCGAAGAACAAAATGGCTACAAATTGCGCATGCTTTGAACATGATATTCGGTCCCGCTCCCATACGAAGCAGTGAAAATCTAACGTATTCGAGACTTCTCTAATACTATTAAAACCGGAACCGGGCGTACCTAAGTCTCCGCTGCCACAACAACCGCCACCGATACTCCCACTGAAGCGACAAAATACCAGACACTTTTCGGAGACCTTTGGGCTTCCTCCTATCCAACAAATGAGAATGAAACCGTGCAGAGCAGAGTTAAAGGAAAACAGACAATGCAAAGACATATAACGCGCGCGAACAGAAGTAAACAATGTACTGCGAAAGGCAATGTGTTTTGCCAAAACAAACCGTAAATCGGCTCGAGCGAGTACAATCCTACCCAAGCTCTCTTTATAATTTGCAATCCCAGAATGAAGGGAGCTTTATTACTAAGAAAAATCGAGCGTGATCTTAGAACGACGGTTAATAATTTTAAAAGAAACTTCAGCGAGCGCGAACCAGAATTCAAAATGGTGTTCCGTTTCTCGAAACAAAGCATTTGCCGTTTCTTACGATCAACCGAACTTTGTAAACCCAAGGATTTTTGACGCAAACAGTGAAAATTCGGACTACCCGCACGGGGACCAACTAGTGTACAAAAAGATTTTGCTGGGCGCGATGAGTGGCTAGATTGAGGGCAGGGTCGTTGCTTTCTTTTACTGTTTGCAGAATCTGTTCGTTGTTTTCTTTTTTCTATCTTGCATGGCTATAGGTGACTCTTAATAATACTACCTATTTATATTTGGCAGCACCATCTGTTAAATGCTAATATAGTTAGTACCAACTATGAGGCTAACAAATTAGTTATTTGTCTGTTTTCAGAATCTGTTTGAGCAGGATTTATACGGTTATCTACGCCCAGGGTACATGCATCGTCAGGATCGGCTCCATCAGCGTTTTAAAGAGGTAAGATATGTACATAGGCGTTTTCCACAGTACAGGGGTTGGGGCAGGTTAATGGGAAATAATTTTTAGGCAAAAACACGGAAGCGGAAGTGGCTGCAGATGTATTAAGTACATACATAAACGATACTGACCCAGCGTTCCTTTCACTGAAATAAATTCAGTGTTTCAGTGATTTAAATGAAACATAGATGTGGATTTCTTTACACTGAAAAACTCAAACCAAATATAATTAAATTTCACATGAACATTTGCATAGGAAAATTGATCCCGTTTGTCTTTAGCGGCAATACAGACCGTTGTTAATTAAGGATCGAATCAAGCCAGCTGAGCTGACAGTAGCTGGCAAAATTTGACAGATAAACTATAAAACTGCGTTTGAAATATGATTCAGTTGACATAATTTCTCGTTCGTTGAAGATGGGATCCATGGTGTCTAGCAATAGACAGTGGAGAGAATATTTTTGAGTTATCTCATAATAAAAATGATCCAGCAGGTGGAACAATTATGAACTCATAATTCTTTGTTAAAGATGATAATATATTCACCGTGTATTTATGATTGTAAATTCATATGTAAATTGCTGATATTTTAATCAACAATATATGAAGAAACACATGCCGTTGACAGTTAATGCCAGAGGTAGGTAAAATATACTTGTTTATGATCTTGATCGACAACAACGGCTGCACAAAAGCGTGAGCTACAGGTAGGTTTCTACAGCTTTGGTTTACGGGTTTTGATGTTGGACCACTGAAGTATAGCAATTTTGAACTTCTTGATAAAAGTATTTTCAAACTCTTGTTTAAAGGAACAGCATCCCGATTCTGCGCATCCAGTTTTGTTCATCCTGTCGCGAATTCAAAAGATGTGAGAAGAAAAAAACTCTTTCAAAAATCCTTTTGCATGGTGCTCAGTTAAGTTCGATATTATCCTAAATATTCTCAGAATTATAGATTTATGATGCATAGTTCTTGTTGAGTTGCAATCTTCTTGCAATCAGGATTTTTTGGAGTTGTTTTTAATGCCGTTGGCCGGAGGACCGAGAGAAGGAAAAAAACGCTATGGCGCCGGTCGAAGGCTTCTTTCTCCCGCCAGCTACAACCAAAGCTCAGATAATCGTGAAAGGAATAAGCAGAAATGGAACCAGCATCATAGCAGAATATATGTAAGAAATAAAGCAATCCATGAGACGTGAAAACGGCTAAAGGAATGGTGTCTGTATGCCATCGATACAGCCTTCGCCCAGCATTTGCTGTGGCTGGAAATGCGAACGAGAGCAAGGTAAAGTGACATCGTCGCCTGTCATCCGACAAAATGTACACGAACAATTATGCATGCGTAAAAGTTCATAAGTGGAGCTATATTTGTCGTTATAAAATCATTTGGGTCTCTCCTTTCTTTCCGAACAACCGCCGGAGGAAAGATCAAAGCCTGACAAGATTTCCGCCAAGCCGGAGACTTTTGCAAATTATTCGACGTTTCAAAAGTATTTTTTCAAAAGTATTTTCCTGGCGTTAAATGCAATATTCGAACATTATTTTACTGTAGTTTGAAGCTTAAGGCATGTCCTATTTGAAAATATGAATGAATCTTTTTAAACATGAAAACACGACAGACGCGCCCACGCAGTTAACATCTGAACTATTCACAGTTGAGCGGACTTTTTTTTTTTTCTCATAACTCGCGTTGTATTTCTCCTTTTAAAATGATTTTGGTCTCCTTGGAAAGCTACAGAAGTGTAGTATTTGAATTGCCGAACGACCGTTCATGAAAACGCTAAATGAAGATCACAGTAGTTGTTTCGCGTCAGTTAATAAAGAACGCCACGAGGTTTTCGCTAAGCGGCATGTTTGAAAGTTATGAACGTTTGGAAATTTTCTTAAATTCCATGTTCCAACATAATTTTTACATGGTTTTAAAGCTCAAGACAAGTTCTATTTGAAACTTTGACCGAATTTTTCTACAGATAAAATGTAAAAGCCATAAACACTTACGCGTTTAACATATGAAGTCTTCGCAGTTCACGGCAAGTGCTGTGAAATGACTGTTTTTATGTTGCGTAAAAAGCTAAAGCTAGAGTTGCATTTGTCTTTGAAGAATGATTGCGGTGTCTTAAAGCTTAACAATTGTAGTTACTGTATTTCCGATGGACCGTTAACTCACAGAGAATTAATAGCGTTTCTCACCGAAAAAAACATGAGTGAGATAACGAGATTGTTGAGATTGTTATAACGCAAGCAAATAATGTGCAAAGGATGTAAACAACGGATCGATCAACTCTATCTTAGCGCCTCAATAAATGTGACAGTTCTATTGCTTTTTTGACAGATAAAACGCGACGTTCGCGCGTGCGCATTATCGGGAAGGTGTCCCTTAAATTTCAACTGATGTGAAAATGGGTGACCTTATATATAAACAAACATGCAAGCAATACATGAAAACGTCGAGGCTCCATTTCCGTTTTGTGTATATTGTATTTAAAAAATATCAAATCGTGATTAACCCCAAACTATTATACTATGGATAGAAATAACTACAGTAGTGCATCGACACGTTTTTTCATACCTCTGAATTATGAATGAAAACTAGACAAACTTCAGCACCTACGTGTGATTGTCACACAGTAATGTTATACATGACATTTCTTTTCCTTTGCATGCACGATGAAAATGTTTATCCGCTGCCCAACATTACACACAGTGTCAGTTCAAATTCTTTATCTAAATTTAGACAACTGCAACTGTGTTATTGAAGGCTACTGAAAGGTGCCATAACTGGGACAAAACTTAAGGATAGAGTTTACTATAGTCATCCGCTGTTCGTTGCTTCCGACGTTTTTTTTTTTTTTTTTTTTAAGTGAGCTATTTATTTTATGCATGAATGTTTAAAGCAGCGTTACTGCTTTCTGGAGAAACAAAGTCTGCCTGACTTACGCCGCCAAGAGCGACTGTTAAGGCTGGTTTACAAATTGACATAAGAATAACGATGTTTACACTTGTTACATAAGTATATGAAAATTGGCATATGCAAGCGCAATGAACTCCAGAATCGTGTCGACGGCGTGCGCGACCAATAAATACAATAGTGATCGGAAGCTCTCAGTTTCGAGCTCTTCGAAAAAACCCGATCCATCCGATGTTAATTCACATCGTGCCGCCATACGTAAATGCTACAAACCTATCTACGATTTTCAACTGAACGGAGAAAGTATATGAAAATAGAGAGACGTTTGCGGGAAACCGGCGATTTTGTTCAACCTTCTGCAAATAAGCATCCTTCCCAATGAAAATGGAAGTCTTTAGTAAAACTCACCCATCGTTTCACATGACTACTTTTATAAAGAACACCGAAGCAGAAACAACGAGCTAAAAGCTTGCTCTTCGTTCATTTACACATTCAGCTGTTAAGCTTTTGCGTGCATCCAGCTGTTTAGCGTAACAAAGCAGGCCGCATCATGCAACACAACTGACCAGCGAACTCGCACAAATTGAAAAGATAAGTTTATTTTCTGCGCTTTTCTTTCTTTTCCCAAAGAAAAAAAAATAAGAACCCGAATTGTAAAATTGGCCGAAGAACAAAATGGCTACAAATTGCACATACTTTGAACATGATATTCGGTCCCGCTCCCATACGGAGCAGTAAAAATCTAACGTATTTGAGACTTCTCTAATACTGGCAAAACCAGAACCGAGCGTACTCAAGACTCCGCTGCCACAACAACCGCCACCGACACCCCCATTGAAGCGACAAAATGCGATTTGGGGTGAAAAGCTTCTAGAAGCTTTGAACCCAAAGGGCAGTGTTGACAGGTATTCAGTCACTTTTGGGAGGCCTTTGGGCTTCCCTCCTATCCAAACAAAGAGAATGAAAGCGTGCAGAGCAGAGTTAAAGGAAAAAGACAATGGAAAGACGTATAACGAACATGAACAGAAGTAGACAATGTACTATGCAAGGCAATGTGTTTTGCACCGTAAACCGGCACGAGCAAGCACAATCCTACCCAAGCTCTCTTTGTGATATGCAATCCCAGAATGAAAGAAGCTTTATTCC
Source organism: Pachyseris speciosa (assembly GCA_016490735.1). Taxonomy (NCBI): domain Eukaryota; kingdom Metazoa; phylum Cnidaria; class Anthozoa; order Scleractinia; family Pachyseridae; genus Pachyseris; species Pachyseris speciosa. The sequence goes on from JAEMWC010000027.1 coordinate 205,004, forward strand.
TAACAAAAATCGAGCGTGATATTAGAACGACGGTTAATAATTTTAGAAGAAGTTCAGCGAGCGCGAACCAGAATTCAGAATGGTGTTCCATTTGTCGAAACAAAGCACTTGTCGTTTCTTACGATCAACCGAACTTTGTAAACCCAAGGATTTTTGACGCAAACACTGAGAATTCGGACTATCCGCACGGGGACCAGCTAGCGTACCAAAAAGATTTTGCTGGGCGCGATGAGTAACTAGATTGAGGGCAGGGTCGTTGCTTTCTTTTACATGCATTAACAACAAATCTTTCTTACAATTTTTTTTTTACTTTTTCCAGGCCTCTTTGAGTTTGTGAAAGCGGCAAATTTACTTTAAAATGTGCGAATAAGCTAGACAATAGCAAACATAAAAGCAACAAAGTTCATTGTTTAGATGACCCACCCCCATCTACATCTACATCTACATCCACATGATTTCAGCACACGGCAAAGTCCCATTGACTTATTGCTGTTATGCGTGTGGCCTCATACACCATAAGCCTTTTTGGGATATCACGCCAAGCCGGCCACTTGCTGAATGGAACAGGTTAGCACTAGGGGTGGTCACAGCCAGAGTTTTGTTAAGTCCCTAGTGGTTCTTTTACGTCCCACAGAATCAGAGAATTGTGAAGAGTTGAATCTAATGAGCAGAACCTAAATTCCCTGCGGAAAATAGCGCGCGTTTGTCGTTACTGCTTAACCAATGAGAATCGTCCCTCTCATGCTCATCTACATTAAAAAAAGCAATATGAGAGACCTAAGATATTTTGTCAACTGCAAGTAAATTTCCCGAGAACAATGGTCATTCTGCATGATGAAATGCAGTAACATCTTGGGTTCTTCATCATTTTCCATTGAACTTAAAAAAGTGCCAAGGATTACTGGAAGATGTAAGTCTATCCATTGCATGAAATTTTGGAAAGTGAGCAGAGTCGTTTTTGAAGGCTCACGATGTTTTCTAGGACTTTCTTGCATCTATTATTTAATGTATCACTACGTAATACCTCCATTTATAAGGTGATGCTATGGTAACAGTATCCTACTAATTGCCTATTATAGTAGAACAAGTTTTATACGGTCATTTTTGGACATGGGTTACCAAAGAAACAGAGTAGTTTTACGCGCTGAATAGATCGTTCCGCCTTTTTAGTCGTGGATACGCGAAGCGTAGGAACGACTGTTGTCGGGGATCAGATTATGCAAATTTGTCACTCACTCAGATGTAAACAAATCGATATGTCAACGGCACTACGGCAGACAAAATAGATATCGATTTCCCGAAATATTGCCGGAACACCTCTATCGGCTTTCCGAAGTGTGTCTAAGGAGCAACAGTCGAACCGATGAACGGAATGAAAAAAGTAAAGTAAATCAACTTTATTTCAGCTCGGATCGAACGAATAAACGGCAAAAGGAACGTTCGATCAAACAGCCAGACGGCGAAAGAAAATTATAAACAATATTCCGTCACAAGCGCAGCTTCTCCTACGTTCATTCAATTCACGATCTGTGGGAAGAAATATCAGCCGTTCAACCCAAGATATTTTCCAAGTGTGCACAGAAATTGATGACGGAAACTTTTGACACAAATATAGCTGCATTCGCGAAGCCATTTTCAGCGTTGGAAATAATATTCTAACGAGAACAACGCAATCTAAAATGAAATAATTTTTTTGTGGCGCCATCGCGTCTAGCCATAATGTAAACACAAGTCTGCTTTGAGAAATACTCTTCGTTTTAACTAAACGCGCCATTTTTTTCAGTAAAAGTTTTGAATAAAACTTGTTCATTTTAATATCCAAAAACTTGGTATCAATGGTTATTTAAGAAAACGACGGCAAATGCTGCATTTCACACCAGCAGTAAAAAGTGTAATTTGCATATGTCAAATTTCGGTTGCGTTCGTTCGACAGCTTTGAGTAACAATTTCCTCGAAATACTGCTGTGTTTGGCTGGCTTCGTTTTGGCGAAATCGTCCTTTTGCCTGATATTTATCCTACCATACGGACAAGACAGAAACCTTTTCAGCTTTCAAAAGGAGCACATTGTTTTAACTCCCACGATATCTCCCTGCCTCGATGATTCATTCAAACGGGAATATGTAAATATGCACCCAGAGGTTAAATTGCGTTAAGCTCATGAACAAAAAATATTGATGCTCAAAAGAGCTGGCCGTTTAAACGCATTAAAACCTTGATTAAACAGTCTTTCCAGAAGGAGTTTTTACGCGTTTAAACTAGTTAAAACGCCGTTTCCTCGAGTCACCTTGGCTTAATCCCCCTTATCGCAAATAAGGTCACATATCCACGACTTCTTCACAGTTGTACTTTGATTTCCGTTTTATGAGTTCACCAGGTAGCGAAAATCCATGGACGCTACTACAAAAAGCCCCTGAAAATTAGTAAAATCGCCAGGTTTGAGAGTCACTTCTTGCAAACTAGCAAAAATATGGCTCTACAAAGTCGGGAAATTTATGAGACGTTTGTTCACTGGGGAGTAAGTTCTGTGGCCCCCTGCATGCAAACGTCTGTAAAACTTCCCGACTTTCCGAAGCTATAACTTTGCAATATTAAAAAGATACGACTCCCAAACTTTGGTATTTCAGTAATTTCTAGATGCTCGTTCTACTAACGTCGATGGCTTTTCATCATGACAAGTTACTGGTGACTTGGCTCAAGATACCGAAACGTTGAAAAAGCGCCAAGGACAGACAAAATAATTTCCCCGGTGAAGATTACTTGATTAACATAACTTCAATTGGTAACTTTTTGAATAAATTATCCCTGCACAGGACTACAGAATAGTTAATGACGCACTCATTTAAATTCGCCAATTAATTTCTGAAAGTCTGTTCACAACTACAGGAAGACTCAAGAAACTTATGAGAAGCGAAGAGTATGGTTTCTCACAAGGGCTTCGTTCTCCTTGCGTGGATTTCATTTGGAATGGGCTCAGTAATGTATGCCGGTGAGTTGAGCTCCACTCTTACGTCTGTTCTAAGACAGCTGGTGCCGTGATTAGGATTTGATTTTAAGGCGTAATATTACTAAAGCAACACCCTATATACTCCGAATTAATCTCTCACACCTTACGACTGTTAGTTTTAGTTGAAAAGTCTTGTTTTTTCATGCCTGTAGACTAAAGTTAAGCTGATATCCAGTAGTCCAGCCGGATACACGAAATAGATTAGTTCGGTCTTGGGGGTAAACTTTTCATCAGTTTCATTCAATTTAAAACGGGAAACTGAAACTACTAAAACGATGCTTAATGCCCCATTCAGGTCACCTGGTACTCTTTCGGACAAAATGACAATTTCTCTTTAACTGCAATCTGTATTTACCAGTGAAATCACCTTCAGTTGATACTGGTTCGTAGCCAGATGAAAGTTATCCCGAGGAAATATGTAACAAAAGAAACCTCCTTAATATTCCTTTTTGTTTTAAATTTATATATATATATAACCTCTGACAGGAACATCAAAAAATATTCACGCCTCTGTGAAACTACTCAGCCTGGTAATATTTTTCGCAAGATCCACAATCAAGGAAGGAGACGTAAATTTAAAATTTTAACCGAGGGAAGTGAAAACGGCTCTGCGGTAGCAGCTACAAAATAAATGTAAAAGGAAGACCCTCTTCTTGGAAAACAGAAATTACGCCGAAGGGAAAATGAGACCCTGTAAAACGTTATGCATTTTAACTTTATATTGTGCACCGAATCGATTTTAGTGTGTCTGGCGCAAGAAGATTTTTTTCTTGTAACTTTTGTTTTTATTAAATTAATGTTTTGTTGTGCAAGCCATCGCCGATGGGTTGATTGCACTAAAAATTGCAAGTTAGGTTTGTGTTTGTAGCTTATAACTTACAACTGCTAAAGCCTTTTTAGGGAACACAATATCAAGTAGTTTTTACTTTGGAATAGCAAACCTGCTACATCATTCACTAAAGGCCGGTAAACAAGAATGGTTTTGCTTCCGCAGCATGCTCCAGGGTCATGTTGTAAAAAGAAAGTACGACTATACGTTTGCGTTGACAGTCAACTAAATAATTTGTGATGACTATACATTGAACATGTGCAACCAACGAGCTAAATAAAGGAAAAGCTGTAGAAAGGCATAATTCTGTTTGAAGTGATTTTTTTCGTTAGCAAGAAGATAATTTGATCTATTCGGATTCCTTACCTGAAATTCTAATTGCTCGAAAATGTTAGTAAAAAAATACCTAAGACATCATCACTTCCTATAAAAGCCGATACGGGGAGGTTGCGCCCGAAAAGCGGACCTTTTTCACGCTTCAGGTATATAAAAGGGTAGGGATTTCACGACTCGAAGTATATGAAAGGGTAGGGAAATCTGTCATTTAGCATTTTCAAGGACCTTTCATTAACATATTTCGAACACATACCTTACTGATGAACGGTTATTACATGCAGATATTTTGAGAAGCAACATTTGTTTGCGGTCTGTCACCTTTGAATTATGACTTGTACAGTTGCATTTCTAAAACGTGAACTATCGGTAGGCAGCTAATCTCATGCTTCTGAAATAATAATTTCAGAAAATGATATGATTTAATAATCCCAAAAGAATATAAGCCTTGAGGATTCAAAAGTTTATTCATTTCCATCTTAGTTACTTGCATGCATTAAACATGTTAAATGAAATAAACCTTGTTTACACTTTTTCATGTAGAGAAATAAACCCGTGGGACCCGCGGTGGTAGGTGTTGACGTCCACAATTACTCTCTGGTGTAGTCTCGCAGTTTACTAATTGCATATTTCTAAGCTAGACCAGGAGTAATGCCCGCTACCATGTGGCCTTAGTGCCTTTAGAGTGGCTTCAGCTTACCAAATCACATTAATTTGTGAGGAATCCTTGTCACTCCAGCCACATCCCACAAGCTTTACGTTTTCAGGAATACTATGTAGCCTGATGACAAGTGCCTGAGTTTCATCGTCGACAAATGACTGGAACCAAAATCGTTCCAAGAAGCGAACATCCGTTGAACAAAACATTCGAGTTCCCGTAGTTCCCGAAGTCCAGACTACAGTATTTCAACCTGTGCACAGCATCCCGCTCTCGGGAGGAAATGTTCACAAAATCAAGCACTAGAAGCATATTTATATCCCCCTTTTAAGAAATCTCTTAAATAAGCAACAAATGTTTCTCTTGGTGCAGTTGGTAGTGTGGTAAAATAGGAAATAGGCATCCCTTAATTAAGTTGATTTTATAAATCACGAAATTACTCTGTTGTGAACCCTTACGGTGCATTCTGTAGGGACTAGTGGATCACCGCGCACATGATTAAGTCCGACAAGAACAATCCTTAAAACATCCGCTAAGAAAAAGAGAAGTTGAAAGGACTCTTGTTCTGTTACGTATCTGTGCAGCGTTCCTGGATAGATGAACAACAATTATCCCAATAATAGTAAAAGTTCGCCTGCACGCCTGGCGAGCATATTGTGCGATTATAATCCCTACGCGTTCTGTTATTGGAATAGTTGACGCTTTGACGTCGCTCTCCCAGAACTGCCATCTCCTGCCAGCAAATGGTTTCGGTCTGTAGACATAACCTGGTAATTGCGGCAGATACACTATTCGTGATCGGCCAAGGCGCGATCGATGGCCGGAATAGTGCGCTCGGCTTCGGTTTCTTCTGTTTCTTGTTGACCTTGAGCCATGCTGAAGTCAAATTCTTCTTCTAAGGACCAGCCGTTTTGTGGTTCACATTTGAAGAGATATCTAGCTCAAGAATCGAATCGTTCACTATCCATATCACTGTTTACATCTTCTCAAGACCTCTCAAGCCAGCTTCTCTTTGTTTAATGTGACGTCACAGTAAAGATGGCAGCCGGCTCACGGGAAGAAAATATCAATTTTTTGTCCTCGATTACCAGCAAAGTAATTGATGACAGGTCAAATCAATGTTTTTATCAGTCATTTCACCGTATGAACTTTCGTTTTAGGCGAAATTTTTCTAGCCCCTTGTTTCCCTTTAAACCATTCTGTGCAGCGGTGCGTGTTGAACATGTGCACTGGGAAATTCGCGATACGAAGACTAAGGAAAAAGAAAAAGAACAGAGCCCATTCCAAAAGACTTGTTGCCTTCGGCCCAAGTAATTAAGAGAAACAGACGTAAGCTTTGAAAACATCTTTCCAAGATGGCGGCCATTTCTGTGCAGTGGTGCGTGGCAAGATTGGCGTGCAGTCATACGGTGGCTAAAAAGGGCCATCGAAATCATCTCTCTTTTTTCGCTCGTCGACACTTAATAACTGTCGATCGACTCTTAATATCTGTCGATCGACACTTATATGTGTCGAAAAGAATAACTGTCGAATGACACTTACAACAGTGGATCGACACTTATAACTGTCGATCGACACTTAAATCTGTCGATCGACCCTTATATTTACTATTTAACACCCAGTGCCATTGTTCTCTCTCTGCATTAAATTACTGATTGCAGTCTGTAAAGATGCTAAAACAAGTGTGTCAGGAAAACGGGGGCGGTCCTTTTTGTCAGCAGGGAAATTCTCAGGGGAAATATATTATAAATAATAGTAAACGTGCTAAAACAAACAGGTTGCAATAGAAAAAACAAGCTGCAATATGAAAAATATGGCTGTGTACAGGCTGCAATATTTTTAATATTGCAACCTGTTTGTTTTATGACGCTTAGTATATACGGCTCTTTTAAAACGGCCTTGTTTTACGCCAAAAAAAACGCCAATCTTTAAATACTTTAAGGATCTAGCGCCATTTCCTCCGACTGTTTTCAACGGCCCAACTTCTTCTACGCCCTCAGCTGACTGCTATGTATCACATATTGCTGCCGGCCTCAGTAACTATCTAATACATAACTGCCGATCGACTCATAACTTTCGATCGACACTTATAACTGTCGATCGACACTTAGCTAGACTTGGCACCAGTCTTTGCGTAACAAACACGTACTGCTTCAGTTCTTCAAGATGGCGAACACTGATGAGGTAAGGTTAATTGCATTTAAATTAGCCGTCAAAGGCGTGAAATCTATTTTTTAGAACATAAGAACATTCCATCTGTTAAATGTGCTGGAGACCATACAACATGCAGTTTCGAGGGTTGTAAAAACGTTCCAGAATTAGCTAACGAGTTTTGATATTGTTGCTAGCTTGCTTTAGCAAGTTTTTCATCTCAGAAAGATAATAATTCAAGTATGCGTTTCTTTAAGTTTTTATTAGGACTAAAATTTCTACCCCATTTTATTAACAAGGAATCGACAGCAACCAGAATGGTTTTGCCACATTAAATGACTGTGTACATTATAAGAGAGTGATATATACATTTAAGTTTTTTTATATATTAACTTACATCTAACTTCCTCATATTAGGTTTCTACACTCCTCACGAAAAGAAGCATAGAAGCCTTCTGTGCTTTATGTGATCAGGGGAACTCGAGGAACGTCACAGTGAACCGAGATAACATTGTACAAGACAATAGTGACAAATCTATAGTGGAGTCACTTTTGAATGTTACTTTTGTTGACGATCTCAGGATGAACTGTTATCTTGTAATTACAGCAGTTCAATTTTAACTAATTTTACCAGTTCTTTTACTGTTGATCCTTGTTGGTAAACCTAAATACAACTTTGTATTCAGTATTTGAAACCCCCATAAACTGTGGAGTATTGATTTTAACAATGAATGATATTGATCGACTAAATCGAAACGCGGATTTCAGGTTTTGTAGTTTCTTGGTGCTGCAGACGGGTGCGATCATAAAGTGACATAATACAAAAGAATGAAAAGAAATTGAACAATACCCACACCACATCACAACAATGGTTTCCGAAAGAACTAGAAACACATTTCTGGACAAGTCAGAGGTCGCGATTCGTGCTGCTCACCAAAAGGATTATGGCCTCTGGAGACGACTGAAATAAATTTTAAGTAGTTCACGCCGACCGCTCTGCCCCACCCAACGTTGTCATTTTTTTTTATTGGATGGGGGCGGGGAGGAAACCTACGTAATCCGGACAATAGTAGGTAACAACGTTAACAGACACGCGTTCCTTGCCTTCGTGGGCAAGGAACGCGTGTCTGTTAACGTCTGGGAAGGAGGCTATGTTACCTGCAGCGTGCCGTGTTTGTTTACATATTATAGATAAGTATTTATAGATAAGTCTTTTTACTAGGTTCACGTTATGTTCTCAGTGTGTTCAATAACATCTGTATACAGTTGCAAAGCTTCATCTGGGTTTCTTGGAGAACTGAGGCCTTCATCCTCTATTATCATCTTGGCTAGCTCTTCAAAGACTACGAATGAATTATCGCCCATGCCAACTCTACCATGAGCACAGAAAACCTCCTCTGCAAGTTCAGTGTCATCTAAAGTGACATCATGGGCGTGACTGGCCTTGCCATTTAGTTCCGGTAAAAAGTACAAGATATCTGGTCGACCTGATGGGGAATTGGGGTTTGAAGACTGTGGTCGTATTGGATGAAAATTCCATAATTCTGCACAACGGTATAATTTTTCTCTTATTAAAGGCATGAAGCAAAACGTGAGGCAGTTTACTTGCAAGATATTGTCGTCATTATATAATCCTATCTCCCTTAAATCCTTGAAATAATATATCCAGAAATCCGTATCCATTTTCCTCAACATACTCCACCACGCTTCTATTCTTCGATTAGAAACAGAACGGCCTTACATAAAACTGTTGTCCCCTGCTAAAGGGGCTCCATGTCCCTCTCTGAAGAAACGTTGGATAGCTGCAACGTAGCAATTTTCAGTACCACAATCACTTCTAAGGATTGTTGGGACTCCCCCGATCCTACGAACACAATTTAAAAGGTAATTTGCTATGGTAGATGGATTATTATCGGAGTGATCCACTTCAAGCCACATTATGCGACGACTATAGCCATCAATGGTTCCGTGAATAGAAAAGCCAAAGGGCTTGAGCTTGTCATAGCCATCAACATACCAGATAAAATTCGGCCCACTAGCGTGGTATTTGCGTCTAACAAGACGGTGTCGCGAGCGTCTTTCCGCTCCTTCAAGATCCAAAGCTTTCATCATAACCCTCACCTTCTCCCTGTAAACTACGAGACCATAGGACAAAACAAGTTTTTGGTGCATTGGGCGATAACCAATTAATCTACCTCTTCCTTGAAGTTCATTTTCTATGGCATCCACTATTTCATTTACGGGGCCCTGTTGTTTTCTTCTAGTAAGCACGTTCGCGTAAGATCCTCTTTAACTGCCTAATACTTAAATGGATTCCATGGCACATGATTAGAAAAGCGAGAGTTTCAACGTAATCTATCCCCAAACGAAAATAGCCTTCTACGAGAGAATCTCAATCCATGGATGCCTTGAAATAAGGAGGGGTAACGCAGAACACTTTTAAAATTGGTGGAATCGTTCAAAGGGTCTAAACGAGTATTTGCAAAAAATAATAAATTAGTAGAAAGCAATTTCCTGTCGGTTCTTATATAACACAACACAGAACCGAAGCTGAAACGTAAAATAGGGCGAGCTCTTAACTTAAACTTTAATTCCCAAACTCATTAATAATTTATGAAGGAAATGCAAAAGAAACTAATGTGTCTTCATATCTGATATAGACAAGACTAAATATTACATCCGATTATCTAGGCCAAACTGTAACTCAAAATCTTAATTTTACTGAGTGTAAGAACAGATAGATGTACAGTAAAGTTTTTGAAGCCGTTCAGTAAATTCGCAATTCTTGTTTTATCAAGTCCTACTAAAACACTCTGTCACGGTCAAAACTAGGGAAGAGAAAGGTCGATCCACTGTGCTCTACTCGTTAGCTCATTCTGGAAAGCTTTTACAACTTTGGAAACTGCATATTATTCTAAGGTCTCTACAGCGCATTAAACAGATGAAATGTTCTTATGTTCTTAAAAACAGATTTCACGCCTTTGACGGCTAATTTAAATGCAATTAATCTTACCTCATCAGCGTTCGCCATCTTGAATAACTAAGCAGTACGTGTTTGTTACGCAAAGCCTGGTACCCAGTCTAGCTCAGTGTCGATCGACAGTTATAAGTGACGATCAACAGTTGTAAGTTTCCATCGAAAGTTATGTGTCGATCGATTGTTATAAGTGTCGATCGACTGTTATAAGTGTCGATCGACAGTTATAGGCGTCGACCGACAGTTATGTGTTGATCGACAGTTCTCAGTGTCGATCGACTGTTATAAGTGTCGATCGACAGTTATAAGTGTCGACCGACAGTTATGTGTCGATCGACTGCTATAAGTCTCAATCGACGGTTATAAGAGTCGATCAATAGTTATAAGTGTCCAAGAGTGAAAAAAGAGAGATCCTTTCAATGGCCCTTATAAGCCACCGTACAGTTAAGTCACGAGAGGAAATTCGTAACTTCAAAACCAAAACAAAAAGAAATTTAGAGAGCCGAATCCTAGACTCGGTGCCTTACTGCCCGAGTAATTGTTGAACCGTTTTCTTTAGTTGAATCAATTGAATATATCTTACGGTTTTAATTAGAAATAATGCACCTGGATATCCTGTATTACTAGCTTCGTAATTATTCGTCAGAACTTCTTATAGGGGCGAATAATGGCGCGGCTGAAATGAGTAAAATATCCACTACCTCACAAAGACTTCTATCGCAGATTGTTCCATTTTAAGTTGTGGCGTAACTGAGGTAGCAACAATAAAGAAAGCAGAGGGAATGAGTGATTATAAGCATTGATTGTATATATTCGGGATACCGGCTCAAAAATATATAGCCTGCGAAATAGCTGTAAACCACAAGGAACTTTGCCGATCAAATTGCAGAAGACTATAGGTTTCTTGGGAAGTGGCAATTTATTTCGATCTTCTGAATTCCCAGTACACGATCACAGAGCTTATATTAACCTCGAATTGCTCAGTCGGCCTTTTCAGTTTACGTTGTTCAAGGGTAATTTGCGTAGGCAAAGAATAAATGGTTCCTAGTTTCGACCAACTGTAATTAAGTTGAGCAGAGGAAATTTCTTTGCTTGTGGCGTTGCAGAACACAAGGTACAGAAGCAAAAATGCATGATAGACTCATGATATTTTCAAGCATGTTGACCAGGCCGCCCGGCGCTCAAACGAAACCAACCGCTCAGTCCTTCTACAGTAGATAAAAGTCGGAAAGTGTTCATCTTTATTTCCGGTTAGTTATGTTAATCGCCGAGTGACGGTGGTCTTTCGTTATACTATTACCCACACAAAGCGATTCACTGCCGGAAGATCGCTATCCAATGAATTTAGAGTTCGTTGTCGGGAAATTTCAAACACTGCATTGCTATATTACTCATATGAGAAACATAAGTTTGCTGCAACTTTTGTTCAGTATTAAATTTGGCTATCATGAAGCATGCGTATACGTCATAAATTATCAAATTTAGGGAAACTTTATCAGACTCTAGGTTTCAACATTTTATTAATCATTCGTCATTAGCAAGGTGTTTCACCGGCCAATTAAAGGCACACGGCAAGTGATACGACGATATAACTAAACACGTGTTATAATATATGTGCTTTTACGATAACAGCTTATTTTCTATAGAAAATAAAGCAACTTTTGTGTCATCATTAAATGTCGCAAGTTTAGAACGTGTAATTTAGATAAAATAAGGACAACAATGAAATTGTTCATGAGCCAAACGGAGAAATGAAGTTTTTAAGGCATCATTTTTAAATCATGCCTTAAAAACTTTTAAAAGAGGGGTTTATGGAAAAGGGCATCGCTCAGCTTTTATGAATCCTTTCAGATGATGTACAGCATGAACTTGAAAGTGAACTCGAAAAGAACAGTACTCGAGCTAGTATTACTAACGAACAGGAGGCCGAAAATTTCCAAAGAAAGAAAAAAAATTAAACACCACGTACCATTTGTTTTATAACCATAATTTCTGGGAGGCAATATATAACAAGCAATCACCAATAAATTAAAACTTCTATTTTACAGCTGCGGTCACTTTCTAGAGGTTTATAGCGTTCTCACGAGACTCAGTTGATTCAAAAGTAACCGGCTATTCTCATCTCCCGGTGATGTTTTCTACCGTTATCTTTTGTTGCCGCTCTCTTTTATCGTGTTCTCTTCAATGAGAGCTGAAGCCACCAATGCACAAGGTCAGTCCATTTTCGCCTTCAAAATAGAATGTCCTACAAGGTTGTTTTACCGGTATAAAAGCCACTTTGATGATTTACGGCCTAGATTGGCTTAAATTGTTGGATATCTGCTCAAAAATAACGGACGCTTTCATAGCAGCAGCTTTCTTACATTGTTTCTCAGTCCTCTTTTGTTTCTTTTGAGTGACCCCTATCCAAGCTGAAGTCTAACTGATGAAGAAAATGGACACAAGATCCAGACGCTTACAACATGCGGAGGTCGTTTTGCAATGAAAAGAAAAGAAAATCTTCTACTGTTTTATTTCGCTCATCTTTATCAAAGTAACTGACAAGCAAGCGATCAACCGCTCTCCATGATGAGCTTGTCAGAGGTGGGAAAGAAGCTAGAAAAACACATCTTGAAATTGTTGCTTTTGAAAAAACAAATACACAGACCAGGCGAGACGTAGAAATAGAAAGAGAGCTTCACAATTGATGCGAATCAACCAACCCGATTATTAAAACGGAAAATGATGAATTCAGTCAGTGACTGATTACCAGTCGAGTTCGATTGAATTGCAACTGCGGCTGAAAAGCAATTTGATACCTTACAATGTTTACTCTTCTAATATCCTCTCTCTATGAAGCCGTCATGTACTTTTACAGTTCCACTTGACTATAAGCTTAATTTTTCTGAAAGAGATGAATTTGCAACTGTATTTTGCACGTTTAAAAAATTATACAGCTGTTTTCAGACGCAAAACACTTAACCAAATTGTTTACAAACGTGGTTGTCCTCTGCTGGGAGCATAAAAATATTAATAGTGTCTTCGGTGATTGTTTTCACTTCATAATCTGAATCTTTAAATCATCCAGATACTCAGCAAGGTTTTTTCATTCAAGAGGACTTCCATTATCTTAATGTGCCCAAAGCTGGAACATACACAGTGTACGACATGTTGGAATGTACACACAAATGCCTCAGGAATCCGTCCTGCCTTTCTTTAAACGTGGCTGCGTACAAAGGTGACGACGAAAGGTTTTGGTGCGAATTGTTGACTCTTAACACGGACAGCAACCCCAAGGAGTACAGGGAAAATGGGTCTTCGCATCATTTATACATCGACTTGGAGGTGAGGCTAATTATCAAAGTGTTCAGGCAATATTTGTTGTCAACCAAGATATTGAGTCCAACGAAATACATAATTCATTTATTTCTATCAATCTACCAGTTGCTGCCGGACGACATCGCAAAGTGAACAGAACCGGCGCTTTAAGTGAAGTGCATTTATTTTTATTTCAGAGTCAGTCCCCATGTATGTCCTCGCCGTGCCAAAACAGAGGTACCTGTGTACCCAACTATCGATCAGGGAGACCAGTAACATTTGAATGCAAATGTAAAGGAGGTTTCTTCGGGGAATACTGCGAATCTGGTATGTATCACTTATCAAGTTTATAACGAATAGCAAGCCGATCTAGTCTTTTCTAAGCGTGAGTTCACATTCGTAGAAATGCAAAGTTTAGGAAAGAAAATGCGCATCGGATAAGATTTATTGGCACCGACGTTGCTTTTTACATGGCTTAGCAATATCATGCTGCCTATACCAAAGTTTTTGTCTGAGTGGTTCAGTGAAGTGAGGGCAAGAGAAAATAAAGGAGGTTAGAGAGTACATCCGCCATTCATGCTTTAGTTTAGATGTAATTCGTCTCAGGTTATTTTTGGATCATTGCCAGCCTAGCCTATCCCACGTGGGTAGGTAATAGCCAATCACATACAGAATGAGTATGTGAATGATCATCGCAGTTATGAACACTACTTTTAAGCAGTTGTGAAAACAAAGCCTTAAAAAAAATTAAGGATTCATATATTGATTCTCACAATACATACAGAAATGAAAATTCACACGTGGAGGGGATAAGCGCTAAGTGTTGGAATCCTTTTTTGCGGAAGCTAAAAATAACCTGAGACGAATTACCCCTGAAATAAGGCGCGCTTTACGGCGGATGTACGGTCTAACCTGTACCGTCCAGCGTCAAGTGACGATTAAAATACAGGGCCAAGTTGCTCGAAGCATGGTTAGCGCTAACCCAGGGTAAATACCATGACAACCTACAGGTTTTAACACATCTTAACCAATGGTTAGTACTAACCATGCTTTGAGCAACTCACCCCAGGGCTTTGCAATCTAACGACTACCCTATATTTTGTTTTTATTGTTTTTAATCAAGGGAAACCCAGTGAGTAAACTGATAGCTGCTATGCTAGCAGTCCCCTTCTGTATAGTCTACTAAGAGCGAGTAGGCAAAAAATCCTCAAAGGGAACCTCCACTCTTACAACAAATTCACGCTAAATTGTTGGAAATAATTACAAGCTTTCAAATTTTGTTTTGAAATGTGGATAATATAACATGTAACTGTACAAAAAAATCGCTATCATTATCGCCTATTTTCGCTTTCAAATTTCCCAGGCGTATCCATTTTGGATTTGTTGACGTTTAATGGTTGCAGCTTATATTGTCAGGAAGAAAATGAAGAAGAAAATCCTTTGTGTTAAACAATAGGGCAACCACTACACGTCATCAAATCCAAAATGGCCGCGCTGGGAAATTAAAAAGCGAAAATAGGTGATGATGATATCCATTTTTTTGTACACTTAAATGTTATATCTACGTTTTAACCCGTAAAAAGTCAAGTCCATCTCGTCATTCCATTCTCTCTTTGTTGTCACGCTCGTCACGCTAGCTGTCCTTTATTTTTAAACGATCATTGCAGCTACAATTCGTTGCGTATTTGATTTATAAGTGTGTTTTTTCGAGCCATTTTCACCTCAGAAGCCCCCTGCCTGGCATCATAAAGCTGGGTTGATGGGTAGAGGCAATCCTTTGAAAGAAAACAGAGGTGAGAAACAATTTCACACGAAGTTTGCTGCTCAAAGTATTCGAGCGAGTGATGGCAATTCACGGAGTGAAGTTGTGTCTTTAGCCGTTTTGTGAGTGGATTCCAGACCTGGCATGGCAATTGTGGCGAGTTTTGACTTGTAAATAATGCAATCGGTACAATATTTTGTCAGCAGGACTGGGTGGCTCGACAATTCTAAGAAATATCTGAAATGGAAATCTGCTGACTCCTATGCAGCTGTTATCCAAGAATATCTCAGAATTCCTTTGGGTCATAAACGCGAACGTGACAGACCAGTGAGAACAACTGAAATTAAATAGCGATATCGGGGTCGCGCTTAAGAGGTGAGGAAGAAAATGTGGAAGAGATTGCAAGAAATGAAGTCGAAGTTTGGTGTCAATGTAAACTTTTAGCTTCAAGAGGAATTTTAGTCTTAAAAACTTCAAGACAAAGTTGCGTGAAAGTAGTACTATGCGCTAGTTGCGACCCAAAAATGGCGGACAAAGCGACACGAAAAAAACCAATGGGTATAAACGCGCTGACCTGAATATCCGCGGATATTATTAATCCGGATTAATATTAATCCTAATAATATCTGCGGAGCTGTCAATCAAAAAGGGTCACGTGACCGTGTCAATCCCGAGGGTCACGTGACCAGGGGATGAGAGTCAATG
Source organism: Pachyseris speciosa (assembly GCA_016490735.1). NCBI lineage: Eukaryota > Metazoa > Cnidaria > Anthozoa > Scleractinia > Pachyseridae > Pachyseris > Pachyseris speciosa. The sequence continues at coordinate 220,721 of JAEMWC010000027.1, forward strand.
AACAGACACGTGATGGTTATTGACACATTGTTTAATGGTATCTTATCTTGGTTCGGTCTACAACATTGAAAAGAGATTCGAAATTCCGCAAATGACGAATGGGGCAGGGCGCATAGGTTCGTACATGTTCTCCGTAGTCACTGCCGAAAGGACAAAGGAGTAAACGTCGTACCAGACGAACGAGGCGTCGGGAGCTGTATTTGTCCACCGCACAGGCAAACAGCGCCTGCAAGCGAGAGCGAACAGTTAGTGTTGGTGCTGCACGCTTTTTAAATAGTCACAGATACTGCATGCATCGTTTCGACAGTAGGAGGGGAGTAGACTTCGACAGCGGCGACAGGGGTTGCGGTGCTTGAACTTGGATTGGAAGGGCCTACCGTGTGAACAGTGGATACTGACTGGGGATTCAGTGGAAAAGGCACCACACTGCAATACAAATAAACGGTTTTTAGTGAATTTGTCAAAAGGCTAATGTTTACAATAATTTGCGAGTCTACAATATTTACAATTGAAAGGAAAACGACAGGGGTGGTTCTGAAAGCGACATTGTTGACAGGCGGTTAACAAAGTGAAGTGTTGGCAATGTCCACAGCGCACGAAACGTTGTTGGATCCAATAGCGTTGAGGGTGTTGGCAAAGACTGACCCCGGCGTCGGGATGGGTGGGGAACACATCTAGGCAGTCTGTCATGCACTGGAAAGGAAAGCAGGAGAATGAAAGTCAATCTCTTGGTAAAAGAAGCGGGTGGGAAGGTGGAGACAGGTCTGACCCGCGTGCGCCCAGTACTGGGGATCAATGTCCGAGCAGAGGTGGGTGCTGGTTAGGATTTCCAAAAACAGCGACGCAAAGTTACATCTCGGCCGCGATAGTTGGTGTCGCAATGGCGCACGTGGCGCAAAGCCAGGGAACTGAGGGCGCACAGGTATTGACCGCAGTGACCAAAGTAGGGGCAGAGGAGCATCCTGACTCTGGGTGGGATGACGATTCGGCCGTGGTGTAAACAGACCATGGGCACAATGTACGGCTACGAGAGAGATAACAGGCACTTTCATTGGCACAAATGACACAAAGCCAGTCTATTGAGGGCACGCAGTTGTTGACCGCATTCACTGAAGTGAGGGCAGATGAGGATCATGACTTTGGGTGGGTTGATTCGGCCGGGGCGTACGCTAGGCCAAAGGATCATGGGCACAATGAACAGCTGCGAGAGAGAACAGACAATCAATGGGGTTGTAGGAAGAGGCGCATGACGTGGCCACGGGGTACGTAAAAAAAACGACTGCAGGAATTGAGGTGTGGGCAAATGAAGATTCTTTCTATGGAGCGTGGGCTTTGTGCCATGGGATCGTTGAATCTCTGTCAAGAAAACCAAGCACAGCATTTTAATAATTCACGTGCATGAGATAACTGGTACAAATTTCAAGGAAGCGGTTGTGTTGGTGTTTTAACGTTAACCAGCGGTCGCAGGCTAGGTAGCGTATGCGGTGGACCGTCAGTTGGTAGGAGGGATTGAGGTTGGCCAGGCGTATCAGAGGGTCGATGAATACCTATGGACGAGACCAGTAACTGCGTGTCACATGTACGCACCACATGAGGCCATTGTATTTCAACTTTAGTCGTTTGTGGCAGCGAAGAAAGGGTGGTTGCGTAACAATTAGGCGCAAGGAGGGATTGAGACTGGCCAGGCGTATTAGGGGGTTGATGAAGATCTACGGAAAGAAAAAATACCAAATCGGAGGTCACTGTGACGGTGAAGGAGAGGATATGGATCATGGCTGGATCGGAGGCAAACCCATCCCTTGAGCATGGTCTGCGAAAAAAACCGACACGAAGGAATGGGAATTTGACAGGTTTTAATAACACAGATAAAATGGAAGCAATACAAAGGTGAAAACGAGAACAAAAACTAAACAACATGGCAACGGAATGAGGACCAACATCAGCGCTGTGGGAGGCGATTGGCAACTGCCCGGAGGTGGACCGTCAGCTGTCGAGAGATTCAAAATAGTCCAGTACGCGTTGGAAATTGGCCAAGGTGGCTCTGCGTGGCAAGAAGGCTCTGAGGGCGACCGGGATCTGCTTTGAGTAGACGAGGCGCTTGCAACGAGGGTACATCGGGCAAACGAACATGCAACTGTCACTGTTCTGGTTGGCCCACTTCCCGTAGGCGTCGATCAAAAACTGCAAGAAGGGCAAGAGTCAAATGAGTGGACCAACGTGGGGTAACGAAGACGACGGGCAAATTGGCTCTTTATCCAATGCATATGGATTGTTTGTTGTTTGATACAAATCCACCCCTGGGGCAACTAGAAAGACAAAGAAAAACTTACTTAGCGGGGGACGATGATTTTGACGCGCAGACTAGATAGGCTCCCGTCCTCGTCGGCATCCCAGTGCCAATGAAAGTCGGGTTCTTTGAAACAAGTCCACCCCAGGGGCAACTAGAAAGACAAAGAAAAGACAAAGACTTACTCAGCAGAGGGGAACGAAGACGATGCGCAGGTTGGGTCGGAGCCCGTCGTAGTCCCAGTGCCAATGAGAACCAGGGTCGGGTTGATGACAGGTCCACCCCTGGGGCAACTGGAAGAGAAACTTACGTCTGTGACAAAAAAGTTAAGGTCTGTCGGGGATGACGATGGTTCGCAGGTGGCGGTTTATGTGCACGTGACCTATGTGAACGTCTATGTGACAAAGCCAACCCATGATCATGGCCTGAAAATAGAGGGAGGAGGACTTACATTCTTTAAAACAAAGCGGGGCCGTAAACGGTGTCCGAGGCACAAGTGGTGTAATCTTCGAACCAAGTGAATATGACTCGCTCATGGGAGCGTCGTCGAACACGAAGGTGTTTTGGTACCAAAAGGTGATCTGGGGGAGAAGAGAGAGAGACACTTACATAGGTCCACTGTAAGATAGACAAACGCATTGGGGCAGGGAATCATCATCAGGCAGGGAACATTGCCAAGTGGTGATCTGACGAGGAGGGAAAAAAACTTACGTGGATTGTCTGACCACTAAATGACAAGTGCACCGGGGCCGGAACAAAACCAAGTGGTGATCTGACAAAAAGGAAACAACACTTACGCATCACGGCCAATAATCCCAAGGACAGTAGAGGGGGCAAGCAAAACTGTGGACTTGATGAGCCCGGATGATTTTTCCCCGGTGGGTCATGCAAACTGCCACCAACACTTGGCCGGGCACTTCATTCATGAAGGGTAACCAATGGAAATCGCAGGTGCCGTGGGGTACGATCTACAAATAAACACTTACTTAGAGCGGAACCTGTCTGATCTTGTGAAACAAATGGTGTGCACTTTCGAAGGCGTGCAAATGAAATCTAGCTGCAGCAGATCCCGGTCGCGGTCGCAGGAGGCTGGTGGGGACGCGAAACAGCATGTATTTTTCTGGGAGTAACATGGGCTGCGAAAAAAGGGGGACACTTACTTACGAACGTCCAAACCAGACTTCAGAATTCAGAATGGAATTTCATTGTGTCTCGATGGGCACGTGGAGATGCTGTTCCTGGAACCAGGGGATGTAATCGCTCTCCTTGAGATGTTGTTGGGTATAGGTCAAACAGAAAACTTTGACAGGCAGGGGCTGAGGAAAAGGGCAGCAAAGGGGCGACTTAATATGAGCTAACTACTATGACCGGAAAATGAAAATGAAACTTACGGTTCCGTGTACGCGACAGCGTGGTAGTTGGTCCATTTGCAGGTGGATTTTGTTCCACCTCATGGCCAGGCGATTCTTGATGTTATCCTGAATTTCCATTTTTTCTTTTTCTTTGAGGATGATCTCTTTCATCTCAGGTGGTAAGCAATCCCAATGGAAGGTGAAGGGACGGTGGAGTTGTTCTGTGAGTCGTCTGGTTCCCAATGAGTGTGAAAAGTTCCCTATGAATCTTGATAGGTTATGGTCTGTCGCCATCCCTCTTTCACGACGTCTGATTTGGGTATTTTCTCGCGAGGTTCTTCGATTGCCACCGTGGCCGGTGCCTCGCCTTTATGGATTTGGCGTCCACTAATCAGCGTCGCGGAGATTGTCCACGTGACCCCAAGAGGGGGAGGGACCCCCCATCCCCCCGTTCTTCCATGACGTCATAGCGGATGGACAGCCTTGACTGGTGCGCGGGGATGGGGCCACGCCAGGGTGGCGTCACCAGGGACGGTGTATAAGGTGAGGTGCCTGGCGTTACGGTACCATGTCGAAATGAGTCAAGACCAGGACCCACCAGGACGATTCGAGTTCGAGTTGGAGCCAGTGGTTCAGCGGCGCAATGTGCGCATGGGCGTCCAGGAGCGCGTGTTTCGGACGCGCGTGCGACAAGTGGGGGCTTTGAGACCGCGCCAGAACGTGGCGGCCGCGTTGACGCAACGGTTGCGCGGGGCCCTGGAACGTTTGCTGCGCGACCAGCAGGAGGAGATTGAGGATCGGGACCGCGTGTTCTTCACCATAGGCTCCAATCGTTTGGTGAACAGTTACAACGGCTGGGGGTTGACGGCCAGGGAATGGCGTCGGGATTCTTTGCTGGTGGACACCATGTTGCAGCATCTGACCAAGATGTTGAATTCCAACGAACAGTTTGAAATGAACGACTCGCTTCAATTGACGTTTGTGCACGTGTGTGGCACGCCGCGCGGCGGGGGTACCAAACGCCGCATGAAACCGGGTCATCGCTCGTCGGAGGTGTTACGCATCATGAAGAACGTGGTGATCAAGATTCCTCGTACGCGGGAGCAGCTGTGCTGCGCGCGGGCTTTGGTAACGGCGCGCGCCAAGCTGGAGAATAATCCGCAATGGCGCGCGTTCAAACGAGGGCGCAAATTGCAATTCGAGGCGGCCGAGCAGTTGCACGTGACCACGGGCGTGCCTTTGGGCGTCTGCGGAGACGCGGAATTGAAACAGTTTGCGGCTCATCCGTCCATGGCCGACTACACCATTGTGTTCCGACCGGAACTTTGAAACGTTTGCTTACGGGTTTGGCGCCCAGCATTTGGGACTATTGCACGAGGGGGATCACTACGACGTCATCGAATCTTTGCCCGGATTTTTTGGCACCAGTTACTTTTGCGCCCATTGCTACAAGGGCTACGACCATGCGGGCCAACATCGCTGCACCCAAAGCGCCAATCATTGCGGGGCTTGTTTGCAAGACGGTTGCTCCGATCATGCTCGGGCTTGGTCGAAAAAGGGGATGGCTAGTGCGTCGTGCCCCCGTTGTCGACGGCTGTTTTACGGGGACGTTTGTCTGCCCAATCATCACGGTCGAAGCCACGACGGTCGCGTGGCTGGACCCGGACGCCCTGGCGTGTGCGACAATCGACGCAAATGTTCAGACTGCGGCAAACTGTTGCGGGGGGCGCGGGAGATCCAGGAGTACGTGTGCGGTCCAGCCTGCTGTTCTTCCTGTCGCCAAGACGTCATGATCCACGAGCACCGTTGTTTGGTGCATGTGGCAAAGACGCCAGACCAGCTGCGGGCCGAAAAGCGGCAAAAGAAACGTCGTGACGCCCAGGACTCTGAGAACGACGAGGACGCACCCCCGTTGCACGTATTTTTTGAGATTGGGAGTATGCAGGAGGATGGTTGCCACGTGCCCAACTTGGTGGTGGCCGACACCGAAGACCAGGACCGTCCCGTGCGGTTTTGGGGAGACGACTGCATCAAGGACTTCTTGCAGTGGTTGGAGACGTTGACCGAGGAGGACACGCGCCCGGTGACGGTCGTCGCCCACAATTTTCAGGGTTACGACAGTTACCCCATCATCGCCGAGTACCACCGTCAAAAGATGTTGATCGAACAAGTGCGGAATGGGGGCAAGGTGCTGTGCCTGGTACGCGATGGGATTCACTTCATCGATTCGCTGTCGATTTTCCAAATGCCCTTGTCGGCCTTTCCCAAGACCTTCGGACTGATGGAATTAAAGAAGGGGTATTTTCCCCATTTGTTTAACACGCGCGAGCATGCCCGGTACGTGGGGCCTATGCCGGCCCGAGACTATTACATGCCCGAAGGCATGTCCGTCCAGCAGGGAGAGGAGTTTGAACAGTGGCACGCCCAACAGGTGGCCGAGGGCAAGGTGTTCGACATGCCAATGGAGTTGGTGGCCTATTGCGAGTCGGACGTCCAATTGCTCAAACAAGGCTATTTGACTTTCAAACGATTGTTTGAAGCCCAGACGGGTTTCAACCCCTTTGATCAAATCACCATTGCTTCGGCCTGCAACCGGGACTTGCGCATGAACCGCATGGTGCCCGACACCATTGCCAGCGAACCCTTGCAGGGGTGGCGTCTCAAGACCACTCATTCCCTGGGGGCCATGGAATGGTTGCTGTGACACGAGCGTCGTCTGCATAACGAGGAGTGGAATGCCCTGACAGAACAGGAATGGGAAGATCACGATATCATGTCCATGGCTTACCCCGACTATGCGGACAACCATTACCCCTTGTGGCGCAACCACTTGGAACACGAGCGCAACGTAGGCGAACACCGGGTGCCCGGTTCGTGGTACAGTTTGGATGGCTAACAGCCCGAAGGTCACGTGGCTTACGAGTTTCACGGTTGTTTCTGGCACGGTTGTCGCACTTGTTTCCCCCAGCGCACCGAGGAGCACCGCCGCTTGTTGGATCGTTCCATGGACGACGCCCGCATGGTCACTGAACGCAAGATGCAGTTTTTGCGCGAGCGCGGCTATCGAGTGGTGGAGATGTGGGAGTGCCAATGAAATCGACTAAGGAGGACCCGGACGTGCGAGCCTTTGTGCAAGGGCTGGAGTTGCCGGAGCCCTTGAACCCACGGGAGGCTTTCTTTGGCTGTCACACCAATGCCGTGCAACTGTATTGCGCCGCCGACCCGGCACAGGGGGAAAAGATTCGTTACTACGATCACACTAGTCTGTACCCGCTCGTCAACAAGACGGGCCAGTACCCAGTGGGACATCCGGAGATCATTTACCAACCAAGAGCACGTTGTTGCTGCCCGAGATGTTGCTCCACCGTGTGATGCCCCATCGCACCCGCAACAAATTAACGTTTCCCCTCTGCCGCAGCTGCGTGGAGAGTTACGTGGACCGTCCCCTGTTCGACAAGGTGTGCCAGCGTCGACACCCGTATGCCGACCGCGCCCTGGTCTGGACCTGGTGCACTCCGGAACTGGAAAAGGCCGTGGCCATGGGCTACACCATCCTGCGCATTCACGAGGTGTGGCACTTTGCCGAGCCGTGGGTGGGGTTTTTCGAGGATTACGTCAACACCCAGCTCAAGATAAAGGAAGAAGCCAGTGGTTGGCGGCCTGGCTGCGTGACGGAAACCCAGAAGCGAGCTCACATCGAGGCTTACTTCCAGGGGGAGGGTATTCGTCTGGACTACGATCGCATCCAGAAGAACCCGGGGCTGCGGGCGCTGGCCAAGATGATGCTCAACAGCACATGGGGCAAATTCGGGCAACGCAAAAACAAGACCCAGATGCGCGAGTTTGTGGACCCTCAACCCTTTCACAGCTTTTTGGACAGTGACCAGAACGACATTCGTTACGACAGCCCCTTGACCGCAGAGCGCGTGGAGGTGCATTTCAAGAAGGAGACGCATGCGGAAAGCCTGTCGCCCAATCTCAACATCTTCATTGCTTGTTTCACCACTTGTTGGGCTCGCCTGAGCTTGTACGAGGCGCCGGAGCTGCTGGGGGAACGTTGTTGTACTTTGACACGGATTCGGTGATTTTCCTGTACCGTCCCCACCAACCCGACCCGTCGCTGGGGGATTATTTGGGCGATTTCAAGAGCGAGCTGGAGGCCGACGACCCCATCGTGGAATTTTGTTCGGGAGGTCCCAAGAATTACGGGTACCGGACGCGCGGGGGCCACACTGTCTGCAAAGTGCGGGGCTTCTCGTTGAACAGCGAGGGTACGGCGCAGTTGAACTACCAGGTGTTGCGCCAAAACACCTTGGACGAATTCGAGCAACCCCTGGCGGCACCGTGCACCACCCGCATCACCAAGTCCCATCATATCGTGCGGGATGCCAAAGCCTACGCCCTGTATACCCAACCCCAGACCAAGGACTACCGTCTGGTCTACTCCAAGCGCGTGTTGGACCCCATCACGGCTCGGACCTACCCTTACGGCTACGAGATGGTGCAGGAAGCATGAACCACGGACACTGTCTTGTCAATGACATGACTTTTAATGCACCATGAATGAAAGTAAACGTTACAATTTTAAACACACTTTGGCTTGTAGTATTTTCTTGACGATGGCCTCTGGCCAAGTGTGGGTCCCCGGTAGGGCTTCGATGGCCTTGATCATTTTCTTGTCGGCTCCCCACTTGTCCCGTAACGTCTTCGCGCAATCGTAATCCACGTTGTGCTGCTTGGCTAGGGCGTCCAAACGATTGACCCCCGGGTCCTGCTGCGCTAGGCGGAACTTGAGTGGCGTCGCAGGCCCCAAGTAATGGTAACCTGGCCAGTGAAATTCGATGCCCGTCTTGTACAACCAATGTTGAATGTCCAATAGACCACCACGCATGCTCCGTCGGCGACGACGCAGACACTGGCTGAGCCGGCTCCTTTCCGACTTTTTACGAGAAGTCTTGCTCATGTAATTTCCGTCTCACGGGCCGAGTGCGCCAATCTTCCCAACCGGGCAATGGTTTCAAGCGCTCGACTTCGGTGGCGCATTTCTTGCGAGTGGTGCGAAACTCTCGACTGGCTTACAAGAGTTTTTGAGCTCGCGAAGTGGCTTGGGCCAAGGGTGGGGCGACTTCGGGCGAAGATTTTTTTTCGAGGGGCCGGTATGGGTCTGGCACGTGGTGTGACAGACGGCGTTTTGGTGGCAGGGCACGGCGGCTGCCCCTTTAGTAAGGACTTGAGCATGGTATCCAGAGGTCACCTGACCAGTCCCTCGTCCTCCTACTCTTCCAAACGCACGACTGCGGCTGTTGGGGTGGTGCCTTGACGGACGCAGTGGGTCATTTTACGCAACAGCTTGGACACTGGCTTTATTCTGGCCATACTTATGCCGGCCGGCATGTTTCTCGGCGGCCAGACTGGCGGCTTTGTCCATCTGGACATTTTCGGTCAGTCGTCCCTTGTAATGTCCCACCAGGTTTTGCGTCTCTTGGGGACTGACCAAAAAACGGGTTTGAAAACAACTGGTGGCCATGTTTTTTACAGGAAAGTGCAAAAGGTGCGACACGCCACTTCCATGGTCCCACCGTTGACTATGCGTTCCATTTGCCGGCGACAGGCGTCGCAAGCCGTTTTATACCGTAAGTCGTGCAACTGCGTTTCCACCTGTTGGAGGCGCGTTTCCAAGGCCTCACACTTGGCTTCCAACTCCAACTTTCCACTCTTGCGCTTCGCGGTTGGCCTCCACCAGACGTTGGGCGAACGTGATGCTCATGACGACTTGCCAACGCAGCAACAATTCAGCACCGAATTCAGTCCGTGCCGAAAGCCTCGAACTTGAAGACCATCTCGCTGATGGCATTGATTTGATCGGCATTGGAGTTTTGCAACTGTTCGCGACGTTTCTGTTGATTGGCTTCTTTCAACACGGACAGTAAGAAGCCCAGTTGACGACACATGCGCGGAGGGGCCATGTTAATTCGAATTGAAGGAGGAATTTCGACTGACGTCGGGTGGTCGGCCGTCTTTATAGACGGTGGTGATGGTATTGGTGTGCGTCACCCCGGCAATGTGACGTCCAGCCGTGCGTTGACAATTTTCTTCCTGTAACATTTCCAATCGACGGCGCAACTCGGCTTGATCTTGGCGTCGTCCGACGCCTTGCCCGGCGCCCAATCCGCCTCGGCCGCCCCGGCCGTCCCGACCAGCGAGTCCTCCGCCACCTCCGTCGCCATCTACGCCGCCTCCGCCGCCTCCCGGTGCCGCCTGACGACCGCCTCAGGCCGAGCCGGTGGTGGTCCTGGTGGTCGTGGTCCGGACGCCCCCTCGGCCTCGGGACCTGGGTTGTTTGCCACCCACAGTAGGTCGGGCGCGAGGTTGTTTACCGCCCACGGTGGGGCGAGTGCTGGTGGCCGTGGGTGAGGGTTGCGTGATGGTGGAGGTGACGGTCCGATGTGGAGTGCTGGTCATTATGGGTAATACGGCGGGTCGAACGGGCGGTGAATCACCGATACGCGGTCGATCGGGCGTGGTGAGAGTGCTCCTGGGACTGTCTCGGGTCTGAAACCCCATCTCCCGCAAAATCTGATTGGGGTTCAGGTCTATCTGCAGGTCTTGCAAAGTGATGGTGGGCAGGGATGAACTGGTGGCCAACCACGGGGAGGAGGTGCTGGACCCCGTGCCAGGTCCCGACGAGGCCATGGTGGCGCGAGGCGGCGGTGAAGGGGTTCCCACGCCGGGCGGTTGACTTTGCTGGAAGGAATCGTTATCCGAGTCGAGTCTGCGGCTCAAATCCAAATGGCGTCCTCCCAAGGCTTGGCGTTCTTGTCGCGCCCCCTCTCGGGCCAATTGCGCTTAAAAACGGGGTGTCCGGCTGCTCATGAATCCTCGTGCATGAATACGCGGGTCAAGACTTCTCCAGGTAAGATTTTCGAGAAGAGACGCTGAGAATCATCTGAGGCGGGGTGCAGGTCTAACATTAAATACCCGTAGGATCGACTGGTTTCTCGCCGGAACAATTTCAAGACTTCGCGGACGTTGTCCGGAAAGGCTTGGGAGCCCAAGGCTCGCATGCCCGTCACGTCGCAAGGGTTCTTGAAGGCCACAATGTAATGCGCATTGCACGCAATGGTCTTGGCGTAGGGACCGGGACCGTTGATGACCGAAATCTTGCGATAGTGCAATTGTTTGGTGAATAAATCCAAGATGCTCCTATTGCGACAGCCTTCGTCCTGCAAGTCGTCCAACACCAACAAACCACCTTGGGACGTGAAATACTTGGACAAATCTGCCAGGCTGCGCAGTCCTTTGTGAAAGGTCACCCCTTTCATGTCATCGTACCCGGGTTGCCAGACATCATAGCAGTACACCACTTTCTCGGGCGGCGGTTCTAACAGCGTGTTCCGGGCTGCAATCAGCCGTTTGGTAAAGACGGTCTTGCCAGAACTCGATCGACAGGCCACCAAGATGCTGCACGGAGCGCGAAACATAATTGTCGTGCGTGGCTGGTGCGGAACTGGTTTTTAACGACGACCGCGCCTCGATCGGCGTTTCAACCATCGTCTGCCCAGATAAGCCGCCAAGGGTGCCAACGCCAGAGCGGTCCCCAGGCCAAGCCTCATCGTTGCGTCAAGTGGGTTTTGTGACGGGGCGCGCGTCTCCGGCGTTTGAGTCTACGTACCATGCTTACCTTTTTTCCCCATTTTTCCTTGAAGTCGCGGTTTTTATACGCTCATGCGGCCTCTCGCACGAGCTTTCAGGCGGCGCTTTCTCTTTCGGCGTTCCAACAAACGTTTGGCACCAAAACCCACAGCGCCGCTGATGCCACCCAAAGCAGCGGCCTTGCCCATGGCGGCCAAGGCGGAGGTGCCAAAGAAAAGAGGGGTATAATCCCTCCTCGTTGTTTGCGTGTGTGTCGACGACGTTTGACCACACTGCTCAGAGACCGCGCCTGACTCACCGGGTTTTATAGCTCAGACCTACCAGGGGGCAGCTCGGCGATTATACGATCCTGTGGCACCCAAAGCGCCCATGCGGCGGTACTTTTTACCCCGTCCCACTTGCATGCCGGCCAAGGCGGCTTTGGACAAGATGGAGGACACGACACCCCCTCGTTGTCTCCTGCGGCGTCTCACGCGCCGACGCACTGTACGTCGTCTTCGGCGTTGCGCCATGTCTGTTTTTGCCGATCGGGGGCGTGTCGCAGCTTCTTATACACTCGGTCCTCCAACGTGCGGATCCATTCCCGAAAATAGGTTTCTCTATTTTCTATCAGAAAGGGTTTGTAATCTCGACCGCGTGTCAACAAATGCAATACGTGCGCCATGGCCCCCAAATCCATGGCATCCTCCTTCATGGACTTGACCGCGCGCAGCACCTCTCTGAGCATGTGTCGTCGGAACCGCTGTCGCGTGATCATGATGTCAAAATGACCGTGGAAACCCTCCCCACACTTTTATGAACTCTCAGGGGTCTGAAAAGAAAAGAATGTGATCAGAGAAACGGACTCGAGACAATCCCCACCTTTGGAGGAGAGCCAAGCGCCACTTGTCTCCCTAGACCACATCCCTAAGATAGCGAACCCTTCCCTTTTATAGCCTTTGGATCCCGGCGTCCCAGCCTTGTGGGAGATCCAAAAGGGTGAACGGGCAAAGGTTGCAAGAGCGACCAATGCGTACACCCGCGCCCGGGAAGAACACTCTTTCGTCGGCCCGTCCACGCCCCTACTGGGGGTTGCACAGCGCCTTATATACCCTCGAGCCTGGGAAATCCCCTGCTTTGTAGGACACGCACGCACGCACACACCTCTGTTTACGTTTTCATGGCTTTTAATGCACATTGTTTAGTGATACAACATTGAGTCCACGGTCCATCCACCTCATCGGAAGGGAGTTGGTCCCCGATCAACGTGCGCAGACGCTGTCCGACCTGGTGGTCGTTTTTGACAAAATCACGTTGATCAAAGTCTTGCAAAAAGTTCTCCAACGTGCGACCGCGAACTTTGCTTTTCAAGTACAACAGGGCGTAATGTCCACAGGCCCGACTGTTCATGGTTTGCAGGGAGCGATCGCTGCGTCGAGCGTGTTCCCAATGCTTGCGAATCCAGGCCAACAGGTGAGGCACGCCGTACGTGTCCAGGGGCAGACCGTAACTGTCAAAGAGCTCGCAAATCGGTCCTTCGGTCCACAAGGCCAACCAGTGTTTGCCCGGTTTGCCTTCGAGGTCCGTGTTGACGATGTAGGCTGCGCAGCATGTCTTGGTGGGTTGGGGTGGTAGCCGGTTTTCGGGAAAGACGCCCACAAACACGCGCTTCAACAGCGTATCCGAGGTGGCCAAGCCTCTCAACACGCGATCGCTGAGCGCTATCAGTTCCATGGCCAGACTGAACGTGCTCCTCACACATCGTGAATATTATACTGCACGGCTCCGTTGTCATCGATTTCGATGACGTTTTCGAATTCGCCCCAGACTACCACCGTGATGTTCTTGTTGGGAGCAGCTCCAAAGGTGATTTCCAATTTGACATCGCCGGTTTGGCGGGGTTTTATCAGGGGCATGTCCGCATTGCCGTTGGGCACGTTGTTCCAAGCAAACAGCGTGCAGTTCTTTCCGTCTCCCCAATCTCCAGGCTTGACCATGCAATAATGCTCTTGACCATGGATCCAGTGGCTTGCAGGAACGGAAAGTACCCGGCCCAATCTTTCAGGTTATCACTCTGGTTGAGTTCCAGGGTCTCGTAGGGATATTCCTCGCCTCGCACAATCTGTCTGATGCGAGTGACTCCAAACTTTTGGAAAGCAAAGGGGTAGTGATCGAGCGCTCCGTTGTAGGCTTCGCTCAAGACCAAGCCCACCACCATGCGATCGGGTACCCGGTTCTGGAAGATGTCTCTTTCTTCGAAGCGCGTGGTCTTGCCATCGAAGGTGAAGGTGCGCACGTCCGTGCGTACGGTGGGATAAGCCACCATCTTGGTTTGCTTGCGTTTGAGTTCCAAGTTGGTGTACACGGTGGGGTTCAAAGCCAGTCGACACAATTAAAATTTGGCATCGATGCTCTCGGGCTTCAGCGTCATGTATTTCTTGCCGGTCGCTTTGGTACCGAACAGAAAGAAGTCCGGGAAATTGAAGTACAACTGAAATATGATTTCGATGCCCGGTACCAAGATGCGGCCCGTGTAGAAGGCTTCCAGATGAGGTCTTATGATCAAATCCACTTCTTGGGATCTCACGAACTTGGCTCCCAAAGTCTTGAGCTTGTTGTCTGTGCCACTGGCAAAGTCACCTGCTGTGGCTGCCTTGGGTCGATCATCGTCAACAGCTGTAGCTTCTAGTTTGTCCATCACGTTCACATAGTTGACCCAACCCTGCGGTGCTAACAAGGTTTCTCCTTCGGCTGGTGTGTAATTCAGCAGCGTCTCCAAGTAAGCTTTGTAAGCGTAAGCGTCCGTTTGGGGGCTCAGCAAGGTACCGTTGAAACGCAGGTTGGCCTGACGAATCAGGCTGTGACTAAAGTTGTTGACGGGGTACATGAACTTGCTGTGAATGCTGCTGGACAGGTTGTTGGCTACTCCAGCGGCTTCGTCATCAGCCCAAATCCCCGAGTTGGTGGCTCCGGTCTCCAATTTGACTCGAAGTTTGATGTAACTACGAGACAAGTCCACGTATTCCTCCAGGCCCCCGATCTTGAGTTCCATGGGCGTGATTCCCGACGACACTGGTTCGTAGGTGTTCATCCGATAGCCCTGGATGCACACGTCGGAGGCCGGCAACGTGAACACGTTCAGTGAGGCACTCATCTCACTCGTCTTCTGTGTGCTCGACGCCTCGATCTCCAGCGTTTTATACTCTGATTCTTAAACGTCAACCCCTAGGGCGTTCGCACGACGAAATCCAAGAATCCGCCCACTTGACCGCCGCCACCAAAGCCTTTCAAATCCCGGCTGAAGCACGGAATCGATCGCGTGGCCCATATCATGGTATCATATTGAAAATGTCCTTCCCCATGCGTTTCCTTTTATACTTGCCACCCAGAGCGCCGCCGGCCATCGACGTGGGTCTCTTGCGACGTCGGGGAGCCGCCGGCATGACTACCATGGGTACCTGTGCGGCTGCCATGGGAGCTGCGGCCATCGGCACTTGCACGGGGACGCTGGCCGCCACGGGTGCCGTGGCCAACGGTATGCCCACTGGAGCCGCTTGCACTCGATGTCGGCCCGTGGCCACGCGAGGCCTCGGCGAGGCCATGGCCACGGGTGCAGCCACCACGGGCGCCGTGGCCATGGGGGCAGCAGTAGCAGCCAAGGGGGTAACGGCCACCAGCACCAGGGCTCCGGCGGCGAGTTGCCGTGTCCTGGCTCTGGGGCAGGCGGCTGATGCCGTGCCTTGGGGATTAGTGCGGACGCGTTTGGCTAAGGCTTGCAACCCTTCGGCCACCGCCGTACGTCCAAAATCCAAAAGTGTGTCTTGCAGACCGTCGCCGTCCATCTTGGGCGGAAAGTACCGCGTCAAAGCACCACCGTCCATGCCGGGTGGAGAATAACGCGTCAAACTACCTCCCTTCATGGATTTACCTCACAAATTAATGTGATTTGGTAAGCTGAAGCCACTCTAAAGGCACTAAGGTCACATGGTAGCGGGCATTACCCCTTAAATCTACCAAAGCAAAGATTGAGCCCAAGCATTAGCAGCCATGGACAGCTGTTTCGGCCTTGTTAGGCCTCATCAGCATGGCATAACTTATGCTCAGGCTCAAGTACCCACATATCCATAAAACAAGCAGTGAAATCGTAAAGCTTGTGGGATGTGGCTGGAGTGACAAGGATATACCTGACAAATTAATGTGATTTGGTAAGCTGAAGCCACTCTAAAGGCACTAAGACCACATGGTAGCGGGCATTACCCCTTAAATCTACCAAAGCAAAGATTGAGCCCAAGCATTAGCAGCCATGGACAGCTGTTTCGGCCTTGTTAGGCCTCATCAGCATGGCATAGCTAATGCTCAGGCTCAAGTACCCACATATCCATAAAACAAGCAGTGAAAACGTAAAGCTTGTGAGATGTGGCTGGAGTGACAAGGATATACCTGACAAATTAATGTGATTTGGTAAGCTGAAGCCACTCTAAAGGCACTAAGGCCACATGTAGCGGGCATTACCCCTTAAATCTACAAAAGCAAAGATTGATCCCAAGCATTAGCAGCCATGGACAGCTGTTTCGGCCTTGTTAGGCCTCATCAGCATGGCATAGCTAATGCTCAGGCTCAAGTACCCACATATCCATAAAACAAGCAGTGAAAACGTAAAGCTTGTGGGATGTGGCTGGAGTGACAAGGATATACCTCACAAATTAATGTGATTTGGTGAGCTGAAGCGAGCTGAAGCGACCCGATCGTGACTCGACTTTTGATCGTTCGTATTGACTTCGACGGACCTGTCGACATTATAGCCTGCTGTCTCCAAATGTACAGGCACCGAGACCAACATGGCCGCGTGATTGGTGAAGTCCAACTCCAGGGGGTGATATTCAGTTGGGGGCAAGGCGGCGTGATGCTGCTCAGAGACACCTGCCAACCCTCGGCCGGAAAGTTCAACAGATGCGGCAATTGCACCTTGAACAACGAGGGGGTGTTGTTGGGGAACTCGGGCGTGCGGTGACTGGGCAAGGTCACGTAGTATTCCTCCATGGCCACTCTCGCCGAACAGAACCCAAGGCTCTATTTGTAGTCCCTTTTACTTAGATCGGAAGTGCAAGGTCACGTAGGTCTGAGCGCGTCCGTCGTCCGTAAACTGCACCAATTCCCCGTTGGTCTCGTCGATGTTGATCTCCACGATTTCGATGGTGCGTTGGCGCACCGCATGGTATTGTTTGTGCACGGGTTCGTAGTACACCGTGCCGCGCCCCGTGCGTTGGTAGGTCACTTCCCGCAACAGGTCGGTCTTTTTGTCGCCCACGATGGTGCTGCCGCCCACGTTGGAGTACACGTGCAAGGTGCGAGTGGGTTCGCCCATCACATTGTGAAAGCCTTGGTCCAAATTGACCAAACGCCAATCGTAGGCACTGCTGAACGTGTACACGCGATTCTAACCGGTCTCGGTGGTGGTAAACAAACCCGTGCCCAAATTCAGGTCACGCTGCACTTTCCAAGTGTCGTCGTCTTCTTCGAGCTACGTGGCTAAAGCGTTGGGTTCCATGATGATGTTGCCCACCTTGTTCTTCTTCAACCACCCTATTTTCTCCCCCAGTGTCTGGTCGACACCGAACGAGAGACCCAACTTAGTCTTGATCAACAGTTCGGGACGACTTCGATCCTTGGTCCAACGGTATTTCAGACGTTCAGTCATGACGTCCCCCACGTTCTTCATGTGCTTCACGTTCTCGTTGTATCTCAATCTGTCGATCAAGGCACTGAAAAATTCCACACCCCCTTCCATGCGTCTCTCCACGTTCCTTTCTTTCATTTCTTTCATCTTAACGTTCACGTACTCGGTCCCTTTAGTCCGCAGGAACGCATCGGTCTTCTTGAATTCCGACATCAGCAATCGCGCCTCGGGATTTTGCACCAACGGCGACAAATCCACGCTGGTGTCGGCCAACGAGAGGGCGCTCAAAGCAACTTCCCAGCCATCTTCCGCAAATTCCAAACGAGTGGGCAACCGGACGCTGAACGAAGCGCGCGAGTTCCTACTGAATTCCGGGCTCTTGAAACTAGGCAATGCGACCTAGAACTCAGCCATGGCCAAATGAATGACCGCCCAGGGATGCACAGCTTTTTATTCGACCTACAGATAGGAGGCCACTTTGCGTTTGGAGCCGGGGGCCCTGGACACCAGACTCGACAGGGTCGAGACCTTGGGGTAAAAGCGCTGCGTATGACCGCGGCCCTTGAAGGCCGTCATCAACTCCATCAAGGTCTTGTCCAAGGTACTGGTCGTCCTGCGGCGTCGGACCATCCCACGCATTTTCTTCCGATAGGCTCGGCGCGTCTTCTTCTGTCGAGGCCTAGCCGGCCCCTTTACTCGACGGCGCACGCGTTTGGTACGGGCCATCACGCCAAATCACTCTTCTGTATCCAACTGTTGTATTTGGCCGGCCAACCCAACCACCGGACTTTTATACGTTTGCCCTTGCGCTGCAGAATCTTCTCCACTCGGAACAAGGCCGCGTCGGTCACGTTCACGCGTTGCAGGTCCTGTCGGTAAAATGTACCCACCGCCGACGTACCGTCCCATTTCTGCAGTCGATAACTGGGCACTGCGCCCGGCACCACCCGACGCACCACGAACACCTCCTCCGTCCAACCCGGCAGGTAGGTCTTTTAAAACACGCGATGCTTCTTGTTCAAACGTACGCGCGTCCCCACTCTCAAGGCCGGTGCCGGGCCCCGCCGACGAGACTTGGTTTGCAGATGATCCCCGTACAGGCGTTCCCACACCGCCGCCTCGTTAGCCGTCGTGACGTCCCGAGGCGCCATGCCGATGCTGCGATGTTTGGGGGCATTGTAGCCCTTGACCAAGTCCTGCAAGGCATCCAAGTACTTGTGCGAACCCTGGGCCGTGAAGTGCCGGTACAATCGATCTTTGAAGTCGCGGTGCGGCCACCGACGCCTTGGTACCCCCGCTGGTGGAAAAGTGAGCAATGTCTCGATTCTTCAACAAGGCCTGAAAACTCCGGTTGTAAAACTTTTTGCCCGCATCCGTTTGCAAGCGATGGGGCCGACGTCCCTGGGCGCATCTCAAAATGGTCTCGAAGGCGCGGCTGACCACCGGTCTCGTCTTGGTCTTGACTGGTTCCACCCTGGCGAACTAGGACAGCACGTCGACGACGGCCAATAGATAGCGATTGCCTTTGTTGACCCTGGCCAATTTCTGCACCTCTATCAAATCGGCCACCCACTGTTGATCGCGACCAAACACCAACACGGGCAGGGTGGGATATCGAACCCGTCGCGGCCGATGCAGGGTGTAACTGCTCACCCACGCCAACACATCTCGGGCACGGGGCAACGAAATCTTCTTGCCCTCGGCAAACCGACGCACGCCGCCCAAACTTCCCACGGCGGCCGGGGATTCGTATTCAGCCGCCAAGACCGCATTGGTCTTCTTTTTTTTTTTTTACGCTGCGCTTGGACATGGCGCAAACACGACTACACACACCTTCTCAATGACTCTCTCTTAATTTACATTTTTTCGGGTAACAACGGTTTCTGGTCCGAGTCCTTGGACTCCTCCTCGTCCGACGAGATGGCCATGTCGTCCGACTTGTAATCCGAGTGTGCCAACTCGTCCGGCTGCAACATGCACGCCTGGTATCCTTGCAAAATTGCTCAACCATCGGGTTGCCAACACAATTTGTCCTGGTGTGTGCCATAGCTGTAGGCGTCGCGCATCAGCTCCCGACATTCCTCGCACAACACCTGATCCAACAAGAGTTCGCACTGCCGTTGCCACACTCGACGCTCTCCGCGCTCTTTCTCTTTCTCCACTTTCTCCAATTCTATACGCTCTTGTTTGACGCGATGCAAGGCCGCCACCACGTCCATCACATTCAACTCGCGTTCTCCGCCTTCTTCATGGCTGCCATTGCACAACTCTGCTGGAGAATTGGTCTGACATACTTGGTCGGTTCCTGATACACTGGCCCCGCTTCCGAGCATCCTAAAGCGTGTGGAAAATCTTGAAACCAATGCCCCTGACACTGCTCAAAGGTGAAACCGGCTTCCAACCCTTTCTTCACCCGCGCCAACAAAAACTCGTCGTCCGAGGCGTAATCCTCGCGTTTCAAGTCCTGGTAATAATACTCCTCACCTTTTATAGCCCGTCCACGCCCGCTCTCCTTTTATAGTCATGACCCTGACCTTATTTGGCAGCTGACCAATCCGCGTGAACGTGACCGTATTTGGTGCGCGTGGCGTGAACCCACCTGAGCAATCCGCGTGGCCTTGACCGTATTCGTGCGCGTAGCGTGAACCACCCTGACCAATCCAAGTCATCTTGACCGTATTTGGTGCGGTTGGCGTCAGTCTCTAAGCATAAAAACGCACGCGTTCCACCCACGCCATCAGTCATCAACATGTCCACACCGACGGCAGCCAGTTTTGACCAAGCCCTGGAAAGAGAAGAAGCCCGTCAGAAACGCCACGGGGAAGGCGGGCGCCACACTCAGTTGAGCCAACGCCTGCCCGACGACGCCACCAATCGCAACGATTTGGCCACCTCCCAGTTGCCACCCCAAGGCACTCGCAAGAGAACGCAGCCCGTCAAACCTCCCACCGGTGCGGCCAAAAAGAAAAAACAAGCCACGTTGACACTGCAGCCGCCACCAGAGACTGGGGACGTCTTACCACCGCTCACTCCGTCCACCCCGCTGACGGAAGAACAACTCTGGAACCAAGAAACCCAAGAGGCCACCGATCAGATCAAGCAACTGATGGCCGAGTTCCCATCCTACGAAGAGGAAGTGAAAACCACACTCCTGTGTCCGTTTCACGGATGTAATTTGGAGTACCTGACCTCCAAAAAGAACAATTGGCCCTACGTGTGTTGCAGTCGGATCAAGTTGCTGCCTTACGGTCGAGTCATAAACGACTGCGTGATCCTCACCTCTCAGGAAGAGGCACACGAGTATTTGCAAAACATCAGACACCAACGTCACCCCGACCTGGTGTTCGGAGATGACAAGGCGTTGCCAGACCAGTACTGTTGGTGCAATCAGCTGCTGAGACTGACCACCAGTCGCTCCCAACACAATCCGGGTCGCATGTTCCTGACCTGCGCTCAAAGGACATGCGATTTCTTCCAATGGTCAGATCTGCCTTGGTCCCCGCGCATTCTGAAAGAACTGGAATGCCACCACTACCAAGAGCACGCTTACCTAGCCCAGTCCATCCCGCCGTTCAAACCCAGCTGGGAACGTCCCAAGCCACCTCCTTTGCTAACCAGACAACACCAACAAGTGGATCGACTGCTGTCAACCCCAGACAAAGAGTTGGCTTGGGTGAACCACCACCGATTCATCCCCAACAAGAACTTGCAAATCTCAGACTGTATGCGCACTTAATGTACCTATTTTCTAATTGGTCAACGTCTCAATAAAAACATCTATCAGTCACCGTCTGGTCATTCATTCTTTCAATATGTCCATTCGAATTATCACCGGCGGCGCTGCCGGCACCGACACTCTGGCCGAACAATTAGCCCTGCAACACGGCCTGCCCTATCGCATCATCATCGGTCCCTTACATCCCCGAGTACACCAGGGCATTCAACCGTTGGACCCCTCGGCCGTGGTCGAAGCTCTGACGCACGTACGCGCCGTAGCCCAGCAGCTAGGCAAAACCTTGACCAACCCCTTCACCCAGGATCTGCTGGCGCGCAATTATCACATCGTCAAAGAGGCCGACACCGTGTTCGCTTTCGGTCGCTTCAATCCTGCCAAGTGCTTGCCCGACGTTCCCCTGCACGAGATCTCAGACGTGGTAGGCGGTACAGGCTGGAGCGTGGCGCTAGCCAAACGATTGGGCAGATGTTTGTTCTTCTATGACGTCAGCTTTAATCGGTGGCACAAATACTCGCCCGAGTACAACTGGCTTCATTCCACGTCCATCTTACCCAGCATGTCTCACCAGAGCGCCATCGTGGGCACCAGACAGTTGCACCTCTACCCCAGAGCAGTGGACGAACTCAAATACCTCTTCTGCCAACATGACCGATAAGACCCTGCTGAACAAAGTTTGCTTCTCCGTCGATTTCGACGGGTTTCGACTAGGGGACCGTTTCCTGGTCCGCGAAATGGGTTGGTGCCATTATCAAGGACAAATGTGTGGGTCCAATCCTTACGGGCACGATGTGCAGTGGAAAGACTTGACTCCCGCCCAAGAACGCCAGGTGTGGTCCGTCACGCGACAAGTGCACGGACTGCCCTTCCGCCCAGCCCCCGCCGAGCACGCCACCCCCAGGAGGATCTACGAAAATACCTCCGAGACCTCTACGAGGCCCACGCCACCACCCAACGCCCCGCCGTGGCTTACAAGGGCGGCCGAGTAGAACAGGACTTACTCAGGGAAATGGGTCTGCCCAGTTTAGACTTGGAGGTCTTTGGGTGCCCCAAGTTCGACGACATGATGCGCCTGACCACCGTGGCCTCTTGCGAACACCACGTGACCAGCGGGGTAAGCCGACGCCACTGGCCCAAGGTGGAATGTTATCATTTCATTCAATGGATGCGCGCTCAAATCGGATTACCCAGGGACATGTCTTTTATTAATCAAGACTGTGTCATGCGTTTATCTGTTAAAAAAAAAACAATTAAAAACGATTTCATCATGTTGGTCATGACTCTTGACAGATTTAAGGTGGGGTAAAAACCCCCGGGGATGTCTTCTTTCTTCAATGGCGGTGAATCATGTGGGTGGGGTCCAGGGGTTGCCGACAATGGGGGCAAGCCCACAATTGATGGTACACCCTCTGTTGGTACTGCTTCCAACACCAGATAAACAAACACTCCTTGTGCACATGACATCCGCAGCAAGGTCTCACCACGGCCGTCCTATTAAAATACACCGACTTGCTGCTGGTCATCCGTTTCTTCACGCTGAAATAGACATCCATGCAACGGGCTCTCGCACAAAGTCAATGGTTTTGCTCCGATACAAGGCCATGTTGAAAATGACCCACCTGCCCGCCCCGGTCTTTCATATAGTCCATTTCCACCAATCAGCGTGCAGGCTGACGTCATCCACCGGGGGATGGGGGGGGGGGGTGTCCGCTCACTCTCTCCAGGTCACAATACAGCCCTCCCGCCCTCCCGTTGGTTACCGGGTGTCCCTATAAAAGGTCGCCCTCACTCCACCGCGCACTTTTCCAACATGTCGCGCCGATCACAGTCCGTCATGATGTGCTTTCAGACCAAATTTGTCTCCAACAACAGCGAGCCCTGTGTCATCTGCCTGGCTGTGGAACATGACGACACTAAAGAGATACCGCATAGATCCTTCTGCTGCAACGTGAGCCAGCACCTCCCGTGCATATGCCAGTGGTTGCAGTCGCTGAATCAGCAACGCATGCCCTGGCAAAACTGGTCCTGTCCCCACTGCCGCCGCCCCGTCTATCTGCTAAACCATTCCAGTGACCCCTGTTTCCTGTGTGGCGACAGGCACACCTTCACAGAACGGTTGCCCTGCTGCTCCGTGTCGCTCCATCACACCTGCCTATACCACCACGTGCAGAGTTCGCCCACCAACCACCACTTCCGGTGTCCGCGGTGCCTGGCTACCTTGGAGACACACTTCTCCGACGTCACTTTAGACGTGGACAATGCGCCCCTCCAAGCCGGCTACCCAGCGCTACGCCCCGGAGAACTAGTGTACCGTCCGCGTACCCTGCGCCGCAGTCGCCGGTTAGCTAAGCGAAACGCCTTACGTGTCTCCATTCCCCGAGACCTCCTGAGACGCAGCCCCCGTCGCAGTACCCACCGCAACACACGTCGCAATCTGTTTCCAGATGAACATTAAAAAATGTAAACAGTAATTAACAGATCATTAAACAATTTGGAAAAGAAATCATGGCGTGTGTTCATTGACTCTCTGGGGTTGACTCGTGATCCTTTTTGATTGACAGCTCCGCGGATATTATTAGGATTAATATTAATCCGGATTAATGATATTCGCGGATATTCAGGTCAGCGGTTTATACCCATTGGTTTTTTCGTGTCGCTTTGTCCGCCATTTTTGGGTCGCAACTAGCGCATAGTACTACTCGTGAATTTTGGTGTTTTCCGAGGGCGTTTTTTTGGTTTTGCAAGAGAATACACAGTAATATTTATTGAAAATTGGAAGTTTGAGTCAGTTTTCGGGGTGATTAAGCCTAAAAAACTGATCATTTGGCAATAAAAACGGTTCATTTCAACCATGGTCCCGGATTTGATAAAGTTTCAAATTTTTCAAAGTATAGGGCCAAGTTGCCCTATAATTGGTAAGCCGGTTGATTATTGGCTGCAATTTAGCGTGAACTTGTTGTAAGAGTGGAGCTTCTCTTTAACATGAAGCTAACGAGCTGCGGAGGTCAGGGAAGAGTTTCTTTAAGTTAGATTAAACCGTTTATTTAAAATAATAATAATAATAATAATAATTATAATTAGCGGAGAGCGGAGAGCGCCGCGAAGGACAGAGCGATGCCTCGGAAAGCAGCAAAAAAGCTAAAATGGACTGAGCAAATGAATGGAGATGTTTTGGAGATGTTTTGGATTATAAGAGACGTGCCATGGAAATGATATCATCAGGAAACCCACCGCAAAACGAGAATCGCAGAATAAGATGGTATATTGAAGTGATGAAACGATTATGGGATGAAATGGGCTATGAAAATCTTGGTATAAAAGCCCAAAATCTGAGGGATCAGGCAGCAAGACTTGAAGGTCTGCAAGAGTGTTCTGTGGATACTTCTTCAGAGGAGTCGAGAGCGACAAATGATTCAGGGAACTCTCAGCCTCCAACAAGAATTACAATCTCAGATATTGAAAATTATCAAAATATTGAAATGCAAGAAAGCCAAAATGCTAGTTTCGCTCCGAATGATAGCTTGAATTTGCATACATCTCCACCTCGAGTCTCCGGGAAACAACTAGACATAGAGTGTGACGAAACGATTGAAGAGAACCCCTTCGCCGAGGTGCCAGGTTCTTGCCGGGATTTTCAACTCTTGGCACGCCGCAATAGATTGTTTGGGGCCAAACGGAAGAAAAAGTGATAACATTCGACTCTTCAGAAATCATCAACGCGTATAATGAGATAACTTCTTGGCGCAAAACACCTTTTTAGTTCCGTACGGGAAAATTGGAAGAGATTTCATTGATCAACTTACAAAGCACATAAATGAGTAGAACAATAGAGAGGACAGTCAACATATAGCTTTTAAAGCGGCTTTTGTTCGTGTGGCGGTAGGGCTGCAAAAACCAAGTCAAAAGTCTAAGGCAAGGGATCATCAAGAATGCTTAGCGAAGAGGTTAGCAATATGGAAAGATGGTAAAATAGCTGAGGTGTTACGAGAAGGGAAAACGATCCAGAAACACCTGGTAAGATCCCATCAGAAAGATCCTCCGCATAAAGCAAAAATATTTGCCAAACTCGTGATGGAAGGCCAAATACATTCGGCCCTACGATACCTAACTGACAATGGCTGTGGAGGTGTATTACCCCTAACTGACGACGTCATGAAGCAACTGCATGATAAGCACCCAAAAGCGCAACCAGCAAAGCTGGGATCGCTCCTTTTTGGTCCAGTTGAGGAGGTGCACGAGTCAGCTTATAATGAGATCACCGGCGCGATGATTAGAGAAGCAGCATTAAGAACTAAAGGCCCTGGAGGTCCCTCGAATGTAGACGCAAATGGCTTTCAAAGGATCCTTGCTAGCAAGTCATTCAAGAAGTCTGGATCTAATTTATGCGACGCTCTTGCAACGCTAACCTTCCAATTGTGCACAGAATACATTGATCCCACGACTATTGAGCCGTTTTTAGGGAGTCGTCTTATCCCACTGGACAAGGGTAACGGTGAAGTCCGACCAATAGGAGTGGGCGAAGTAATCAGAATAATTATTGGAAAATGTGTTACAAAGGTGATGAAACAACATATACTAGAGTCGAGTGGCTCGCTTCAGGTCTCCGCTAGACACAAATCCGGGAGTGAGGCAGCAGTGCACGCAATGAACAGCTTATTCCAACAAGAGGAAACCTATGCAGTTCTGCTAGTGGATGCGTCAAATGCCTTCAACACATTAAATCGAGCAGGCGCCCTTCACCTCTTTGTCCAGCGCTGGCTACATTTGCAATCAATGCCTACCAAGCGCCAGCACGACTTTTTGTGACGGGGGGTAAGGAGCTCATTTCCGCAGAGGGTACTACACAAGGCGATCCCTTAGAAATACGCATGTATGCCCTCAGTCTACAACCGCTCATCTCTCGTTTACAGGCAGTTTGTCAAGCTAAACAATGCTGGTTTGCAGAAGGGTGTGGATCGCTACAGAACATCAGAGTATGGTGGGATGAGCTAAAAATGGCAGGACCGGACTTAGGATACTATCCTAATAATGCTGGAAAGTGTTGGCTTGTTACGAAGCCTGATACGGAGAAGACCGCTAGGAGCATCTTTGAAGGAACAGCAATAACATCACCACGGAAGGACGGAAGCACCTAGGTGCGGCGCTGGGCTCCAGGTCCTATCTTGAGCAGTACGTCAACGATAAGGTGGAGGAATGGGTGGGGCAGGTGACAAAATTGCTGAGTTTGCTTTGTCGCAGCCCCAGGCTTGTTACGCAGTTTTCACCTTTGGATTAAAACACCGCTGGACGTACTTTCTCAGAACTCTGCCTGACATAGAAGATCTACTCGCACCTCTGGAGTGTGTAATAGTACAAATGTACACAAGCTGAACGCGAGCTGCTGGCCCTCCCAGTGAGAATGGGAGGCATGGGCCTAATAAATCCGATTCAAGTAGCAGCCTTAGAGTATGTAGTATCAGCTAATATCTCTGGTCCATTAGCCCAACAAATAGAATCACAGGCGCATGAGCCACCAAACGAAAATGAAATACTCGCTGTGCAACGGGAGATGCGCCAAGTGAAGAATCAGTATCTGAAGGAAAACTTGATGAGGTGAAAAGCTCGATTTCTGAAAAAAATTTGAGAGCTGTGGACCTTGCCACCTAAAAAGGTGCTTCTAGCTGGCTTACTGTTTTGCCAATTAAAGACATGAATTTTGATTTAAACAAGAGTGAGTTTCGAGACGCTGTGAAACTCAGGTACGACTGGGAAGTTACTGATACACCCTCTGTCTGTGTTTGCGGGGACATCTTCAATGTGGATCATGCTATGATATGCAAACGGAGTGGATTTATCATCCAACGCCGTAATGAACTGAGGGATTTGGAGGCGAAACTGCCTCGCATGGTGTGCAATGGTGTTGAAATCGAACCAGTTTTAGAAGACATCACAGGATATGAGTTGAATCGGGGAGCGAACACCGCCCCTGATGCACGACTGGATATAGTTGAAAGGGATGTCTTGGAGAGGCAGAGTTCGGCTTTTTTTTAATGTGAGAGTTTGCCATCTAAATGCAGCCTCCTATAGAGATATGGATCCAGACATTGACTTGGATATTGAAAAAAGGCACGCCAATATTTTTTAGTGAACGCTATTTCTGGGGACTCTAGGCAAAGCCAGAAATACTGAGCTGAGAAGTTTTAAGCAGTTTTTTTCTTTTGTAGTCGACATTATTTTTATACATAATATGATAATTATAGACTTTTTTTAATTTGACTCATATTTTTATTCAAATATACCGCTATCTATATTATATGTCTCTTTGTCACATTCACAACTATGAACAAAAGCAATTTTATGTTAACTCTATCTTAACCATATGTTTGTGCCATCATTTTAATATTCCTGTGTTTAATTCACTTTTCAGTTGGAATTATCAATATTTTATCCAGGGAAAGTCCATGCTGTAAAAACTTAAGGATACATGTAAATATATTTTTATCATACCTTTTGTAAAAATAATAATAATAATAATAATAATAATAATAATAATAATAATAACCCGGACCCATCTATGGAGGCAGTGAGACTGTTTGAAGAGTGTAATATTCCCACACCAGTGAACCATACCGAATAAACTGTAACTTGTTTAATCCATGCTCAATCACAAAAGCACTTGGTCTCCGTATCGTTTTTATCCTGTAAAACTAATGGAGGTGCGGTTACATAGCTGACACAAACAAGACTATTCTACACTCCCCCACTAAGATGAAAACTTGAATAACAGACAAAATCAAGCCCTTAAGAGTCTTTTGACTTTATCTTAGCAACTACACAAAAAAGTCACTTAGAAACATAGTCTCTCAGATATCCAGGAGGATGGCGGTTCCTCATTGGATAACGTCTCTCATTGTTCCCTTGGACATCAGCAGGTTCAGTAGTAACAGGCACCTCTGGACTCACAGGGTGGTCCTCCACAGGCTGGACAGAAGACTTTGACTCTTCTAATTCTGATACAACTATTTCAGGGACTTCTGAAGGGATAACTGACGGATGATCACAAGATCTCTGAATCAAGTGATCCTGATGGCGTCTCCATGTTCTCCCATCTTTCAATTCAACTTCATACGTTGTAGGACCATTAGACTGTCTTACGACTCCAGGTACCCACTTTGAACCTTGACCAAAGTTGCTGGCATAGACCTGGTCTCCTTCCATCACGGTACGCTCTTTAACATGTAAATCATGCCTCTGCTTCTGCGACATTTGACCACCACGTACTTTGCGACCAATCTCTGGGTAAATAAGATCCAATCTTGATTTCGGTTTTCTGCCTATCAGTAGTTCGGCAGGTGAGACTCCAGTTGTAGTCTGAGAACTGATTCGGTATCGGCTTAAAAGGCGTGATACTCTGGTTTCCTAACTTCCATCCTTCAACTTCTTTATTCCCTCCTTGAAGGTTTGGACAGCTCTTTCTGCAAGCTCATTTGAGGAGGGATGATAGGGTGCAGTTCTGATGTGACGGATGCCGTTTTGTTTCAGGAATTCTTCAAACTCTTCGCTCACAAAGTTGCTGCCATTGTCTGTAACCACCGTTTCTGGAATTCCATGGGTTGAAAAGGCAATTCTTAACTTCTCAATGGTAGGGCTAGATGTGGAGGTGTTCATTGGAAATGCTTCTATCCACTTTGAGTGTGCATCTACTACTATGAGGAACATTTTGCCAAGAAATGGACCAGCATAGTGTAGGTGTAAGCGAACCCAAGGCTTATGCGGCCACTCCCAGGGATGCAAGGGGGCTTCAGGTGGCAACTTCCTGTTTACTTGACAGATCTCACAGTTTCGCACTTTCATTTCCAATTCGGAGTCCATCCTTGGCCACCATACGTAACTTCTAGCCAACGACTTCATACGGCATATACCAGGGTGTGTCTCATGCAACTCTTCTATCACTCTTTCTCTTGCCTTTGGGGGTACTACCAAACGATTTCCCCATAGAAGACACCCATCTTGAAGACTTAATTCTTCTTTCCTGCTAAAGTATGGTTTGAGTGCTTCGTCGGTGTTACTGGAAGGCCAACCATACTGTACAAACGTCATTACTTGAGACAGTGTGGAATCAGATCTGGTTCCTGCTTGGATCTCTTTGACATCCACTGGTGTAGAATTAAGAGGCTCCATTGTCCACACAGCTTCTGCTGGTACCGGCGTCATCCGGGGCGTAACTGGTAATGGCAGGCTACTGAGGGCGTCGGCATTGCAGTGCTCCTTACCCGGTTTGTACTTGATGGTGTAATTGTATCCAGCTAGTGTCAATGCCCAACGGTGGATTCGAGCAGCTGCCATGGCGGGTATAGCCTTCTTCTCATTGAACAAGGACTCGAAAGGCTTGTGGTCCGTCTCTAATGCAAACTCTCTACCATACAAGTATTGATGAAACTTCTTAACGCCAAAGATAACTGCAAGCGCCTCTCTCTCCAGATTAGAGTAATTCCTCTCTGCATTTGTTAAGGTTCTAGATGCAAATGAAATGGGATGCTCTGAACCATCTTCCATCTTGTGCGAAAGAACCGCTCCCAAACCATATTGGGAGGCATCGCATGCCAAAGTCAGTTCCTTT
>JAEMWC010000027.1:255000-335000 GCA_016490735.1 Pachyseris speciosa
GGCTTCATAGCTCAGTTGGTTAGAGCATCGGCCAACCCGCCAAACACAAAAATATTCTCAAAATACTCTCGTTTTGTTTACGCGAGGACTTTGATAAAAAAAATATTATTAAGTGGTTCCTTTCAAACACGAGGCTTATCATATTAGGGGATTTGGGCGATTTGTTATACACTTGATATAGCGTCCGATATTGGTGAACAAATAGCCGGACGAAACACAAGACGATCGTCGGACATTTGGCGCAGCAGATGCCTTAGTGAAAATAAAATATGGAAAGGGATTCAGATCTTGTTATGCTAACTTTATCATAATATTGCAACCGTGTAGGTGAAACAGTGAGGTACCAAATTGCAGTTTGCCTCTTAGAAGACCGATTGAAGGCCAATATGGCCTCTTGTTTGAGATGAGGCAGGTATTGAATGTGTCACGTACTCACTGAGTGAATGGAGGTTTCAAACCTAGTAAATAAACTAGACCTCAGTCTTAAAAAGAACTTATAATCTCAATTTTTTTTGTACATACAGAGAAGATTTAGGTGACTTTTACAAATGTAGTAATTCAGACTATTATAAATGCTTCCAATCCGGTGTTCACGAGTAAGACAAAAGAAATATTTCTTGTACCCGGTCTTTTTTTAAACTAACCAACCCTGTGGTTAACCGAGTAACGACTTTATGAGCACTGTGCCCAAACCTTAAGAAGCTGAGAGCCTTTGTGTTGCAAGACAAGACTACTGTTTGAGTGCAAAGTAAAAGTCATGGGCACATTTTTTCGGGACAGGATTTAATGAAGTCAGACGAAAGATCAAGTGAGTGGTTTTGTGGTAAGAAACGTCAGGTCTGTTTTGATCACAACGAGGCTCGCGATCTTCACTCGGCTGAGTGAGCGGCGGAAATCGAAGTTACTACGGTTATTAGCCGTTGCAAATGTAAACTTTGTAAATTCAGTGTCCTAATTCAGTGTAGTATGAATTTTTAGAAGTCACTTTTTAATGAAATCTAACTGTTTCTTATGCATTAGGCTTCATTTGAGCAGAATGCAGTTTGAATAAATATCTTTGAACATCACACAACAAATGCTTCATTTTGCCTGATTTTGTCTGTTGCGACTGCGACAAAGACCTCGTAGAAAAGTGAAGTTTGGTCATTAGAGTGCACAGGCCGGAATGAGTTCAAATTGTTATTATTTATATAAAATGTAAAACGTCGCCGGCCAAATTATTTCACTAATTGAAACGGGACCTTGCTCCCAGCGGTAACAAATCGTTTGTCATCTAAGCAGAGTCAAACACAAGGATTTGCAATTCAGACCCTTATCTTCAGAATGAATACAGCGCTACGTTATTGATGAATTCAGGTGATTTCAAACTTATGATCTTTGCTTTCTGTGCCAAGGGATGAAAAGAAATTTTTTTCATGTACAATTTCAGCGGAGTAAAAAGTAAGGGGCCGAATTTCTATCACTTGAATTTTGAATTAACAGATAACAAGAGATTTTTCATGATTTCAGCGGAGTCAAAATCAAGCCATTCGAAATTCGGTCACCTGCTTCCCGAATAAAAAGAGCAATGTGCTGGTTATTTTCTAAGGAACAAATCTGCCTATCCGCAATAAACAGAAAAAATTGAATGTACTAAAACTATAATTTGTTGATGTCCACCAGTTTTAACAACTTCCAATGACAAGAAAGTAGCAGAAAATTGTTGTCCTCAAAAATAAGAAAAAGCAATTCATACTTTTTTACCTTTCATTGCACCAGAATAGTGAAGTAACGCTTATTTCCTCATAATAAAAAGAGTCCTACAATAGTTCCCATGAAATGTATAGTTTTTACCGGAATGATTACGCTAAAAAGGGTCAAACTTATATTATCCTGCGGAATTCTCTATTTTGGAAAAACTGAAAACAGTTTGGAAAGCGTTTAGGGTATTGATCCATAGTGCTATGCATGTTAACTACTGTAGTCGTCAGGCACTATAACAACGCACAGTCTAGCTTAGATAGCTTCTGTCTCAAAGAGGCGCATGTCTGTAGAAAAACAATTATTAAGACTAACTTAAGAACTACGGCGTCTTCCATAATTACAGAGATTAATTAGTGAAATATGGTGCCGTAAGACTATATGTCATTCTCTTTCCTTACGAGGTATCTTTGCTAAAACGATTACGTCATAGATATTCAGTGCGATATGTGTTAAAAGAGTCGAAAATAACTGTCCTGCACAAAACTTTTTATGATACAACAGTGGCATTTAAAAAATTAACTGTAAAATTTCTTTCTTTTAATTTCTTAGCTGCAATTTCTTGCAAGGACATCTATGACAAAGATAGGTAGGTGTTAAAGGGCCTGTATCACGATAATGCGCATGAACCAACTTGATTGACAACAGACTTATTTAACCAATAGAAATCGACTCAAGAGCGCCGCGAAACCTTCGCGAACCCAAGAATCGCAGTAGCATTGCAGTTATTTTGATGGAAATCAAGTATTGGGTTCGTGAAAATGCCGTTAAAATTTACTCAGCTCTTCATCTCACCTCCAGGGATAAAAGGTGTTGTGCGAAGGCCGTGTCAGTGAATAGATGCACACACACTAATTTTTTCCAGCTTGCATTAACATTTTTCAAATGAAGAATGATCCTCGCAGTTGTGGACGCAATTTATGCAATTGCGAAAAGAAGCCTGAAAAAAATTCAGGACTTAAACGGGGTTTGAACCCGCGACCTCGCGATTACCGGTGCGATGCTCTAACCAACTGAGCTATGAAGTCACTGACGTTGGGAGCAGGTCAATTGTGGGTTCATATGATCCTCGCAGTTGTGGCTTCATAGCTCAGTGGCTTAGAGCACCGCACCGGTAATCGCGAGGTCACGGGTTCAAACCCCGATGAAGTCCTGAATTTTTTCAGTCTTCTTTTCGCAATTGCATAAATTGCGTTCGGCTGTTGGACTTCTCTAATATTTTCCCGAATGATGCCTTTTTGTCAAAATATCAGCGTGTTAACATTTTCCCACCAATTTGATTCACGGATGAGCCACAACTGAGCCAAAATCTTTCATTTTTTGATTGAGGTGCAACAAACACTTTAAAACCGTGAGTTGAGGTGCAACAAACATTTTAAAACCGTGAATCTAAGTAGACTGATAACCAGCCGTGATGCAGAACTGGTGCTTAGTAATCGGAGAACGATAACATAAAGAAAGAACTCAAATAACTTGAGCGTACGTTAAGTACAGTTTCCCTGAGTGTACGTTTATGCCTTCAATGTAATAAACTTTGCTTAGCCTCTTTATGGTGTAATGTGTGAATTCTCACTTTAATCTTCCAGTTATACAATTGATCGATAAACATTACAAGAAAGTTAAAAAAAACTGCAGGTTTGAAGGATTTACACTTGATAAAATAATTCCCTTGACCAGGTCGAACAAGAGCCAGCTGGTTACCCTCGACTTGGACTCCAAACCAACTTCAGTTTTGTGTCACATCGGAGACTTTGGATGCGGAGATGGGGGATGGACGCCAGTCATGAAGATTGACGGTAACAAGGTATATTTATCACCTGTTTTTTTCTCAATAAATTGTTGTTACCGGGGGCTATGCCATTAGATCAAACCTTAACGGTGCCCTGTATGTAAGAAGAAGACTACACTACCACTACCCATGGCAAGAAATCTCGGACATGGATTTTCGTGCTGATTACATTGAAACCTCTTTATAATGGAATAAGCCACTGTTAAAAAGTGGTTTGACACTGAATCAAAATCACGATACAGTTGGAAGGGTAAAACACAACGGTGTTTACACTTAAATAAAATCTGCTGACCCAAAATACTGACCAGAATTCGAAAAGCGAAAAGCGACGAAACGGTAGTAAATTATCTTCCGAACGAGATGTTTTGCAGGAAGGGTGATTTTCGGTGGAGATATCACGAATTTTATCCCTGAGATGTTTACTGAAATTTACCATGTTTTTCCTTCTGGATACCGCAGCGGAAATAAATCAGCGAATGTTAAAGGTCCTTCAACCAAAAAGTCCCGGGGGGTACTCCCTATAATGGCCTATACGGGGAGGCTCCTCCCGAAAGGGGTACCTTTTTCACGCTTCAGGTATATGAAAGAGTAGGGATCTCACTAGTCGAAGTATATGAAAAGGTAGGGAAATCTGTCATTGAGGCATTTAAAAGGGCCTTTCATTAAAATATTTCGAACACACATAACTTATGACTGTACTGTTATAATTTATTGAACGCTACACGAAAATGACAAGAAGACTTCCTGTTTTAGGTATACGAAAGGGGTACTATCAGTCAATGGAAGATATACGAAAGGGGTACCTTTTCTGTCAAAAATGGTATGTAAAAGGGTAAGGCGTCGGACATCGGGGAGGAGCCTCCCCGTATTAAAATATTTTTAATAATAATGATAATAATAATAATTATTATTATTATTATTATTATTATTGTCTCTTTTATCACAGTCCTTCCTGGTGTTCTTTTTGTGCATCGGGCGCAAACCATGCACCTAGAGCGTCAGTCACTCAAGTCAATCATTCTTCTTCTTCTCCTTCTTCTTCTTCTTCTTCTTCGTCTTCTTATTATTATTATTATTATTATTATTATTATTATTATTATTATTATTATTATTATTAATGCTTTAGAAATGCACGGGCAAGTAAAAACTAACGATATAATGTTCCGACGTTTCGGCGACCTCATGAAGCCATTCTCTAGCGAGTTCAACGGAGTAAGATCTTAGATTTACATTAATGGCGTTAATTGAAATAAATACTTTGGCGCGGATCGAATCTGTTTGTACATTCAAGCGTGGTCTTAATTGTTTGATGTACCGCATTTCGTTAATTAAACAATCAAAGTTGTTCCTTCATTTTTTTCAGTACTTTGAAACAACTAAGGAAGTCTTCAGGGACTGCGCTCGCGTGATCATTATCATAATGTTTCTGCACAGAGGATGAAGCGCTGTTGTGGCCAACAACGCGCGCATGCAACAAGTTGGAATCATTCTGTGAAAAGGCAGACATAAACGTGAACCTAGACAAAACCAAAGTTATGATATTCAACAACAGTGGCAAATCTCCAAATAACTATTCGTTTAGGTACGGAATGAATAAATTGGAAAACGCAAAGTCCTATCGGTGTCTAGGGCTGACATTGTGCCCTTATGGAAATTTCACCCTTGCAAGGCAAGAATTGAAAAAAGCTAGTCTTAAAGCCCTGTTTAAACTACGGAAAGAGATGAGTAATCACTTCAGTGAGAACATCAAACTCACAATTACGCTATTTGATGCATTAATATCCCCCATACTCATGTATAGTAGTGAAATCTGGGGTATTGACTGTAATGGCAAACTCGATACAGACCCAGAAGAACTTGTTCAAAATAAATTTTTAAAATTTCTGTTAGGTGTGAATAAATATTGAAACAATAATGCTTGCAGGGCCGAAACAGGTGGGTTTCCACTGCGAATTAAAGCCCAATGCAAAACTTTTAAGTTCTGGCTTACTTTAACTAAACACGAAGAGAATAATTGTTACGAATTATCTCAAGTGGCTTATAATGGCATAAAATGGATTAAAGATAAAGTTCTTTGGAGTCAAAAAATATAGGTTTAGGAAATCTTTGGGAAAAAGCTCACTTTTCAGATGTAGGAAAAGTAAGCATTATTAGACAAAGATTAGAGGATATTGAATTACAAAGGTGGTTCAGCGAGATGAATAATGACATAAGGAAAGATCCAAATCAAAGCAATAAAATGAGAACCTACCGTAAAGTCAAAACAATAGATAACTACAGATGCGAGGATTACCTTCACCAGGTCACCAACTTCCGGCACAGAAGCACCATGACCAAACTGAGACTTAGTAATCATAGATTGGCAATAGAAACAGGGCGTTACATGAGGCCATATAAGAAACCGAACGAAAGAATCTGCCCTTTTTGTAAGAAAGAAGCGGAAGATTAAAAACAGTTCCCAGTTTACCAACGACAGTGAGAAGTCATGGCGGTTGGCCACGTTTATGCTTGGTCGGCATTGTTAGTCATATTTATGTGGTTCCCTCAACCTTTTTCACACACAAGCAAGGCCATCGTTCCAAATTCAACCTACACCAAGTCTCTCATTTTTCGGGGACAAATTTGGTCTTCAAAGCAGAATTATGCAGCCGAAGTCCAGCTTCATAATCAACTCGACCACCGCCATCTTGGCGCCCACGTGGTGGAAAGTTCTTGCCAAAAGAGGAGTTTACGACGGAAATTCTTGCCAAGGAAGATATCATACTACTCTAACGCTGTGGCAACACATAATATTTTCCTCTTAAGAGCGGGAGACGTGGAAACTAACCCCGGCGATAAGCCTAAATGCCAAGCTTGCCAACGAAATATCGCCTCGAATCACCGTTCTGCCCTATATTCCTCTTGCAATAACAGTTACCACTTAAAATGTAGTGGTATGCTACGTAAACAACGGAGAAATGGCAGCGTTACAACAGGTTTATCAAATATATGGATTTGCAATCCCTGTTGTTTAGCAACTCTATATCTTTTTTCTACAATCCCTACAGAAGAACTGAGCTCTTTGTTTTCGAACCAAGCTACACTGGAACTAGACAACTCCGGCGTAAGCGACTCACTATCACCGCAAACACCGATAGAGTGGTTCTCTAAGAACATAAACGGTTATTACAAAAATAACTTAAAGATTGCCCATCTAAATGTTAATAGCATTTATGGCAAATCGGACGAAGTTATTAATCTACTCGACAAGTGTGCTTTTGACATCCTTTTCATCAGCGAAAGCAAGATTGATGGTACTGTCTCTTCTTGTTTATTCGCTCATTCGCAATATCGAATTGTTAGAAGAGATAGAAAGAAAGGAGGAGGTGGATTGCTTGTTTACATACGATCCAATGTAACGGCTTATCGACGGCCAAACCTGGAGCCTCAAGGCGTTGAATCTATTTGTTTAGATGTAAAAACAAGTGCAAATAACTGGTTTCTGATATTTGGCTGTTACCGCTCCCCTAGTAAATGCAAAATTACGGATTTCATTCCAGCCTGTTCATCAGCAGCAGAGAGAATGTACGCTAAACGTAAAGAAATAATTTTCATCGGGATTTTAACATGAACATGCTTGATTCCACCGATAACTCAAACGGCCCTAATAAAGTCCTGTCTAACTTTATTGATCAATTCTGCCTAACGAACGTTATTCAGGAGGCTACGAGAACGACTAATTATTCAAGTACATTATTGGACATCGTTTTAACATCTCACCCTGAGAGACTATCGACAAGTGGAATTCTGCACGTTGGGATCAGTGACCACGACCTAATCTTTGTTGTGAGAAAACAAAAGCTACCCAAACCGAAAGCGAGAACAATAGAGTTTAGATCGGTGAAAAATTTGGATATGAATGCTTTTCTCTCGGATCTTAAAAATGTTCCTTGGGCCAGCTCTTATGTCTATGACAACATTGATGATATTTGGTCGCACTGGTCTAGTCTCTTTAAACAGGTTCTTGACGAGCATGCACCTGTAAAACGAGTACAGCTCCGTAATAATCAACTGCCGTGGATTAGCCCAGACATTCAAAAGCAGATCCGCATACGTAATAGATTTTATAAGAAATTCCTTCGTGCATCAACAAACTTAAATTGGCTAACTACAAAAAACAATGGAACAAGGTTACAGCGCTAAAGAGAAAAGCAGTTAAAGATTTCTGTTTCGATGCAGCCTCGACGACATCATTCCCTGGCGAATTCTGGAAAAAGCTGAAACCACTTCTTCCAAACAATAAGTATAACGTTGATGGAGCAACCAATATCCACCTTTTGGACGAAGGGAGAATCATTTCTAATCCCAGCACTGCACTCAATGACTTCTTTGTGAACCCAAGAATACAGGAATCGGCGTTAAATTTAACGGAAGAAGACCGTGCTTTAATGACCATCCTAGCATTACAACAATCAGGAGCAAATCGTACCAACTCGACTTTACTTTTATGGAAATCACTACTGAAACCGTAACAGATTACTTATTAAAGATAAATGCTAAGAAATCTACCGGTCCTGATGGTTTCTCCCCAAAGATCATAAGACTATCAACTCCAGCCATAGCCTCTCCACTAGCCAATCTGTTCAATTACTGTATTCGCATAAGTGCTCTGCCCAGCGAATGGAAAATGAGTAATGTCACCCCTATCCACAAAAAGGGTGAAACGACAGACAAAAACAATTATCGACTTGTCAGTGTCCTCTCCGCAATCTCCAAGCTTTTTGAAAAAGTAATGTTTGATTAATTGTACGCTTCCTTTACACTAATATTCTCATCTAATATGTCGGGCTTTCTCAAGGGACACTCTTGCGCTACAGCTTTGATCCATAACGAGCCAGAGGTTCTTAGCAACCACAAAAATACCTCTGGATCCCGCTGAGATAGGGGGCAATTTGCCACCAATCTCAGCAGGATATCCAGCTACTCTGAACATTCCAATGTAATCGAATCGCTTCTGGCACTCGTTTCTGTTTGATATGGGGCGTCAATTTTCACGCTTATCTGTCATAATCCTTAAACGTGAACGTTTATTTATGGCGAGAGTTTAATTAAATTCTATCTTTAGACCTGATGCACACGAAACATGACTGCGGGAACGGGAAAACGAAACCCAATAGTTTGTTTTGGTTTTGAGAAACTCTTGAGGTAGGCTGACCGGTTCCAGAAAATAGCACTAAATTACAACCAAAAGCTCGAGTTTTCTTTGTTTCTCTTTCGCATGCAATATCGGAAAAACAATAGGGCTGTTTATACGAGAGAAAATAAGCCGCGGCTTACTCTGGCCGCGGCTTACATAAGACGCGAAAGGAACCATTTATACGAGTAAAAACACCAAGCTAGGCCAGGATAAGCCGCAGCTTGAGAAAGCCGTGAACATAGATTTTGTACCATTTATACGGAGTGTTCGCGTCTTATGTAAGCCGTGGCCAGAGTAAGCCGCGGCTTATTTTCTCTCGTATAAACGGCCCTAATGTGTTTTGTTTTTGGAGGGAGATATATCTCTTTTGAACGCTAATTAAAATTCGCTCGTATTCCTAAATCAAACATACTTGCAATACATGGTAATAGTGAACATATTTGCGAGTAATTTACACAAATCAGTCTGCAATTATTACCCTTCTTGAACACCGTGAAAGTAAATTAACATCACTGAGCTAAAATAATTCGCTTCAATATGTGATATCGTTGCGTGCTCATGAACAGAACTTTTACTATCCGTACGGTTTCCCTAGGAACTGATAAAATTCTCGTTGAATAATTCCTCAATAATCTCGGCAAACGTCGAAGTGGAAGTTTCAGTATTCGACTTCCGAAACCGACCTTGGCAGGAAAAGCGACAACGGCGACTGTATCGAAATCATCATTTCAAAATATAACTTCTCCTCTTTCTAATTCTTTCCCGATTGTTAAAATTTGTTTAACTTAGAAAATGCTGACGAACTGTCGAAGGACTAAATTACTCTGAAGGGCATTAAAGTAAGGAAAACGTTCTCGAAAAATACAGTCATCCGAACGCGTTATTGTTCTGCAAAGAAATGTAAAACGTTTTGGTCATTAAACCTGCTTACAACATTTGCCTAGATTTTTATCTGCACTTCAAAAAACTGTTCATGTTATATATCCCAGAAGCACTCAGGCATACAGTGATGCCAGGACCTCAACCTGGATGAACCAGAAAAGATATGGAAAATTTGCCTAGATTTCTATCTGCACTTTAAAAAAATGCTCATGTTATATATCCCAGAAGCACTCAGGCATACAGTGATGCCAGGACCTCAACCTGGATGAACCAGAAAAGATATAGAACATTTGCCTAAATTTTTATCTGCATTTCCAAAAAAAACCTGTTATGTTAAATATCTCAGAAGCGCTCAGGCATACAGTGATGCCAGGACTTCAACCTGGATGAACCAGAAAAGATATTGAACATTTTCCTAGATTTTTGTTTGTACTTCAAAAAACTGTTCATGTTATATATCCCAGAAGCACTCAGGCATACAGTGATGCCAGGACCTCAACCTGGATGAACCAGAAAAGATATAGAACATTTGCCTAAATTTTTATCTGCATTTCCAAAAAAACCTGTTATGTTAAATATCTCAGAAGCGCTCAGGCGTACAGTGATGCCAGGACTTCAACCTGGATGAACCAGAAAAGATATTGAACATTTTCCTAGATTTTTGTCTGTACTTCAAAAAACTGTTCATGTTATATATCCCAGAAGCACTCAGGCATACAGTGATGCCAGGACCTCAACCTGGATGAACCAGAAAAGATATGGAAAATTTGCCTAAATTTTTATCTGCATTTCCAAAAAAACCTGTTATGTTAAATATCTCAGAAGCGCTCAGGCATACAGTGATGCCAGGACTTCAACCTGGATGAACCAGAAAAGATATTGAACATTTTCCTAGATTTTTGTCTGTACTTCAAAAAACTGTTCATGTTATATATCCCAGAAGCACTCAGGCATACAGTGATGCCAGGACCTCAACCTGGATGAACCAGAAAAGATATGGAAAATTCGCCTAAATTTTTATCTGCATTTCCAAAAAAACCTGTTATGTTAAATATCTCAGAAGCGCTCAGGCGTACAGTGATGCCAGGACTTCAACCTGGATGAACCAGAAAAGATATTGAACATTGGCCTAAATTTTTATCTGCATTTCCAAAAAGCCTGTTATGTTAAATATCCCAGAAGCACTCAGGCATACAGTGATGCCAGGACCTCAACCTGGATGAACCAGAAAAGATATAGAACATTTGCCTAAATTTTTATCTGCATTTCCAAAAAAACCTGTTATGTTAAATATCTTAGAAGCGCTCAGGCATACAGTGATGCCAGGACTTCAATCTGGATGAACCAGAAAAGATATTGAACCTTTTCCTAGATTTTTGTCTGTACTTCATAAAACTGTTCATGTTATATATCCCAGAAGCACTCAGGCATACAGTGATGCCAGGACCTCAACCTGGATGAACAAGAAAAGATATAGAACATTTGCCTAAATTTTTATCTGCATTTCCAAAAAAACCTGTTATGTTAAATATCTTAGAAGCGCTCAGGCATACAGTGATGCCAGGACTTCAACCTGAATGAACCAGAAAAGATATTGAACATTTTCCTAGATTTTTATCTGCACTTCATAAAACTGTTCATGTTATATATCCCAGAAGCACTCAGGCATACAGTGATGCCAGGACCTCAACCTGAATGGACCAGAAAAGATATAGAACATTTCCCTAAATTTTTATCTGCAAGTTACATATGCTAAATCACTTGAATATTTTATTATTGCTATTTTCCACGCACAAACAAACACAGAGTCCTAAACTCCTTGGTAGTTTGAAAAGGCTTTCTGAAGTTGTTTCTGGACGATAATATATTCTCCGACGATAATTTTCAATTTTCAAACTGCCACTATTTTAATCACCACCGTAAGTGGAAGGAATAGTCGCTAGATAAAATATTTGTGCTTTGACAGAGAGCAGCTATGTAAAAGATATAAGTACCCATATCCAGTTATAAAGACAAAATAAGGAGCCGCCCACTTCCGCGCCCTCTCACCAGCCCGATTTTCATTATCGTGGATCGATGACGAGTGCGCGCGTATTTCGCGGCTTCATATTTAATTTGCCGCCAGATTATAATTAATTTGCCGCCGGTATACACATGAACTTTGCTACATATACATAAATACGCTTGAACAGAAATATTACCGCTCAACAATTGTCCGAAACCGAAGGAATTCCAACTCAATCAAATCTTACAGAAAATTTACATTAGAATATAATCCCAGGGAAAATGTCGTGGGCGATTCCTACCAAACGTACCAATGTAACAAAATCGAAAGTTACGTCGATCTTACCTCTTACGTTCGTATTTCCGCTTTTAAAATTGTCTGAAGGCGATTTACTTCGGCTTAAAATATAGTTACAACTTACCAAAGTCCATTGCACGTCAATGAAATCACCCGGTAAAACAGAATTTCAGCCTGAGAAGGCGTCACTCTCTGTAATTTCTGTCCATCACATACCGAGATATGCCGATTATCCCCTCGAAAATCTCAACGAATCGCTAAAGCATAACATTTGACAAAACTAGCGTTTCATCGTACAAGTAAAACCATAAAATGCCATAAGAACAAGGCGTAAGCGTGCCGCGTGCCGGTAAATTAAATTCTGCCGCTGAAGCGCAAAAACAATTCTTCTTTCAAGGTGTGCTAAGATGCTCCTGCAGTGAAACCACAAATGGAGTACGTTGGCGGCTCTAATGCAGACCTATAACGTCACTCCTTAGCAACCAGACTTGGGAGATTTTTTAACTTCCGGTTATCTCTGGCTCGTTATGAGCTAACAGACGACTGGAGACGCGCTCTGGACGAAAAGAAAGATGTGGGTGTGGCTGCTATCGACCTATAAAAGGCTTTCGACTGTATTTGCCATAATTTACTCCTTGCAAAATTAAAAGCATATGGTGTACTAGAGCCAGCCCTTTCAGCTTATAAGATCATATTTGCATGATCGCAAACAAAGGGTAATATGCAACGATATAAGCTCTAACTGGTTACCCCTACGCTGTGGTGTCTATCAGGGCAGTCTTCTTAGTCCATTACTATTTAACATCTTTATGAACGATATGAACGAAACAGTTACCGTCTCGTCACTCCGCCTCTACGCAGACGATACTACCCAATATGCGGTGGACAACAGCCCATTTCTACTTCAATACACCTTAAATAAAGACATGGAAATTATTTCATCCTGGCTTGACCACAATTATCTTCAGGCCAATGATCCTTGGAAACTCGTCTTATGTTTATGACCTAGTATGTAAGGGCACCTCTATCAGTCTCAAAGAACACTTAAAGATTCTTGGCGTACACTTGGACAATCAATTGTCTTTCAAGGAACATATAAATATATTGCTAAAGAAAGCATACGCTAAGATAATTGCGCTTCGACGCCTTAAACGCTTTGTTCCAGCAAATATTTTATTGGTCCTTTATAAGAGCTTTGTATTGTCGCATTTTGAATATTGTAATTCGCTACTTATTGGCGTTAACAAGACACTTAAAAAGAAATTAGAAGATGCTAATCATTACGGTTTACGAACAATAATGAATATGGGAAAAAATTCTGATTATGAGTCTCTCCTTAAAATTGCGAACATGAATTCTCTTGAACATAGACGCATCCTACAATCGCTGACAATTTTCTTTAAATGTTTTACGAAGGATGGTCCTCGCTATATAGGCAATTTATTTAAACCTCGTATCACTCCTTACAATCTTAGAAATAGTGGGGTAAACGTGGAAAAAAGCCCTTATAATAGCAAGTTCCTCCATTATATCCTGTATATGGAACCGACTACCAGCATCTGTAAAGACGGCACAGAATGTTGCATCTTTCCGTAGCCTTTTAAAGAAACAAAATTTTGTTGGATGTCAATGCAATAACTGCATTTGATATTTTTTCTCAATTAATTAAATAATTATGTATTTTCTTTCGCTTTTTTTAGTATTTGAAACATAGTTTAGGGATTTTTCTATTTGTATTTTTTAATTAGCCTTCCGTTTTTATCTATTTTATCTATACTTCAATATGCGGCAATCTAGTTTAGATTTTAAGCCTTCTTAATTCATAGCTTTTTAATTGTCAAACACTTTTAACATGAGCCTCCGGCTCGGGAGACTGGGTAACCACTCCCTGTGTATTTGACATTAAATAATTATCTTATCTTATCTTATATTAAGAAAAAAGGAAATCTCTGTTTGAATGCTTATATAAAGAATTCAAAATCCCAATTGTGAAAATGTCGACAGAAAATATATTTTTGCTACTATTAACCCCCCCTCCCCCCTCCCCCCCCCCCCCCCAGTAATAATGTTGAGTTACAGAAAATAATTGCAAAGCATATACATGACTGGTATGAAATTAGACACACACAAAAAAAACGTACTTAACCCTTAAGGTTAGAAAATTGTAAAATTGTAAATTTATTTGGAGAGTTGTCGATGTCAATGTATAACACCAAATAAAGTATGTATGTATGTATGTATGTATGTATGTATGTATGTATGTATGTATGTATGTATGTGTGTGTGTGTGTGTATGTATGCAGATGTCCACGAGTATAACCAACATAGCTACCTGTATCGCACAGGTTACATTGAAAACGATAAACTACACGCTGTTGGTTAACTGGCTGTGGTTTTGCCAATTTTGCGACTAACAAATACGGGTTGGATTGTAGTTTGGAGCTTAAGACTAAGGTCTTTCAACTGAGTCTTAACAATGCCAGCGGAATATTGATCCTTAAAAGGAATGATCACTCGGGTCACGTCATTTTCCACCATTACTGGCGAGGCCTGCGGTGTCTACTGGTCAGCAACTCTCGAGTTGATAAAGGCGTTAATGGTGGAGTTGATGAGGTGTAGAGGGTTCTTTAGGCGTGAAAACACAGACTTCAAACGTTCACACTCGTCCGAAAAGTAAATCCACGACGAGGATAAACGGTAAGCACGATCCAGCAGCGTTTGAAGTCTGTATTTTCACGCCTAAAGTACCCTCTACACCTCATCAACTCCACCATTAACGCCTGACTGCTTATAACGCAGTTTACAATTAATGAAGTTGAGTTATGAGTGCCCCGTAATGTCAATATCAAATTAAGACAGACACTAGGGGTGGTCACTGCCAGAGTTTTGTTACGTTCCTAGTGGTTCTTTTACGTCCCACAGAATCAGAGAATATGAAGAGTTGTGAGACAGGGCCTACGGTTTATCGTCCTTATTCGAGAAGACTAGAAAGTCTAACGGTTCGTAGATACCATTACAAAGGCAGCACTTTCTCCTCAATTATTTAAAGACCCTGAGTGTTGGTCCGGCCGGGGTTTAAAC
The DNA here is from genome assembly GCA_016490735.1 of Pachyseris speciosa. Classification (NCBI taxonomy): domain Eukaryota; kingdom Metazoa; phylum Cnidaria; class Anthozoa; order Scleractinia; family Pachyseridae; genus Pachyseris; species Pachyseris speciosa. The sequence continues at coordinate 269,971 of JAEMWC010000027.1, forward strand.
CTGGCCTCGACCTCCCTCACGGTAGTCCGGTGCTCTACCACTGAGCTAACCGGTCGGCGGTACTACTATATGAAAGAGAAATACATATCTTTCTGGAAATACAGCCTTGAACTTTCAAAGATATTAGAATTTTACAAAGTTTCTAAAGATGAATACTCGAATTTCGATTATTTACACCAACTAAGAAATTTTAATGAAAGACGTAATTTAGTGAAGTTTAAAATACGTAATTACAGACTTTTCTGAATAAACTAGGTCGATATCAGACCGATCATGTACCCAGAGAATGCAGATCATGCCTATTGATTAAGTCAAAGTTAAATCAAGTTGAAAATGAAACTCATTTCTTGTTTCAGTGTAGCAGATACTCTTTACAGAGGCAGACTTTCTTCAAGCGAATCAATGAAATATTACCTGAAAGTAAACCAACCTCAGAAAAAATAAAACTTCCAATGAACTCTAACGACTATCATGTAAATAAGCTAGTAATGAAGTTTGTTTCCTCTAGTACGGATATACGTGGTACATTGTTATTATCGAAAGAAAGTGATGTAACTTAGGATATTATTACTATTACTCTTGTTTTGTTCTTTTAAACTAGTATTTACTTAGCTTTTGCAATACTGTAAAATCTTGCGGTCATGCAAATAAATTAAAGCGATTTACTACTACTACTACTACTACTACTACTACTAGTACTAGTGCTACTACTACTACTACTACTACTACTACTAATACTAATACTACTACTAATACTATCACTCGAATACTTTCTGAAAAAATTAAAGGCCATTAATAATTCATGAAGGAAATACAATAGAAATTAATTTTTAATGATGGTCTTCGTATCTGATAAGGACACGGCTAAATTTTACATTCGATTTTCTAGGCCAAAATAATCCGAAATCTAAATTTTAGTGTAAGAATGGAAAGGTGTACAGTAAAGCTTTTTAAAGCCGTTCAATAAATTCGCAATTCGTGTTTTTTCAAGTCTTAAAACACTCGGCTGCGCCTCGTTGTTTTAAGCTTGATAAAACACTCCTGCTCATTTATTAAACATTACGTAACTAGCTGTTTGTAACTTATGAAAATGTGAGACACATCTCAGCATGGTTTACAAATTAAAATAACATCATCATCTTAATTTTCATCAGCTTCTTCTTCGACTATTTGGTAAAGAGTAAATAAAAAATACATTGATTGATTACCATAATAAACGCAATTTTATCATTTATTTCGAAGGCAATTATTCATGTAACAAATTGCTTTTTTGCATTTTGAAATTCTTTCCAGCCAACATTTCACTACAATTCCCGTCTGTGGAGCAACAACGAAACGTTCAACCTTGTAGGAGGGGAGACTGGGTTCGACAATAAAGAAACAAAGCTACCATCCTACTGGAACACATCCTTCACCAAGATCTGTCTGGGGATGAAGATTGGCGAGCAGATACACTTTACTGCCATAAACAAGCAGGCCAGTTCATTGTTTTCACTGATCGGTGACGGGATACACCGCCCCACCTCCCTGGGTCGTGATACTTGGAAGTCGCTCATTGGCTTTGACGCATCTTTGCAAACCGGCTGTAATAAAGAAGGATTTAATGCTTTTGGTCCTTTCACGAGCGACCATTCCCAAGCAAGAATTGGTATTCTTAGCACTGATAAATCTGCATGCTATATGTTTGCCTCCAGAATTGGGTTTGGTACTTCAGGAAGGCCTGATGACTCGAACACCTGTGGAAATGCGGTTTCATGGAGTGCAGACAACGGTGATAAGAACATAAAGGCGATGGGTTACATCCTGGTGCAGTAAAGAACATTTCACGAAACTAAGTAGCCGACTGTGAGCAGAATTTTGCGAAAAAAAAACCTTACGTAGAATTAGGTATAATTCCTTGTTTTAACAGTTCCAAGCAATTTTACATAATCTCCTTCTTGTTCGTCATTATTGTCACCATCGTCATCATCATCACCATCAACATCACCATCATCATCGTCATCGTCAATGACATAATTATAGTTAACTTGTTCCACGACGTTTCGGTGTATTTCACTTATCACTTTGTCCTGGATGCAAACTTCCATTAGCTACGTTTCGTAGAATATGGCGCAGAGGTGATTCCATGATGCATAACTGAATCTCCCAATCCTTATGTTTACTTATCCTTTTATCTATCGAAACCAATGAGACAGTTTAGTTGATACAGTTTTGGAAAGCACTGAGCAAAAGAAAAAATAAATAGAAAGAAACAGCTTGAAATGATTTTCTTAGAGCAAGTATCTTTTGGGTTACTAATAATTAATTTATTACCAGAGGTCGTTGATAGTAACTCATCTCACCTCCTAAAGATTCTCGAATAACTCAATATTCACATACCCTTATCGATTTATACCTACCAATCTCCAGGTAAGGTATCTAAATCAAGTGTTCATGTTGGTGTTAGTGATCACTCTGCTGTTTATCTTGAAACTCGACAACTCAAGAATTTCAACGAAAATGAATTTTTACGAGATCTTCGAATGCATGACTGGAATGAAGTCACCACGCACAGTAACCCTAATGGAATGAGGGATGCTTCGAAGCACCTATTAATGAACACTATTAAAATGCATGCACCCTTTAAGAAGAAGAAAAGTAAATTAAAAACAAACGCTCTTCCTGGATTTCAAATGAGGTGTTGCATCAACACATAAAAGAGACGTCTTGGGAAAAAAAAGCTGCATCTACAAAAGACCGCTTGACAAGTTTGGAGACAGTTTGAGGACGCGAGAAAAAAGGCCTAACAATTCAATGAAGAGAGCCAAACGCAAATCTTTTTCTGATCGCAGACAGAGGCCATCCTCGTAAGACTTGAACTTCAGTCTCTGCAAAGCAAATCCACCAGAGTATCTCAAATCAAAACAGTTTTTACTGCACCTGGTGATATAGCTGATGCATTCAAAAACCACTTTATAAATATTGGCCAATCCCTAGCGTGCGAAATTCCCAATGCAGACACTTATCCCCTTTCTATGTAATTCCCGTCGACGGTATATTTTCCTTCCAACGGATCAAAGTTCAAAAAGTCATCAAACTACTCAAAAAAAATCGATGGAGGCAAGGCAACTGGTCTTGACAAAATTACATGCAGAATCCCAAAAATTGCCTCCGATGTTATCGCGCCCTCTCTCACGGGTATATTTAATGAATCACTGACTGACTAGTATCCTCCCATCTGACCGTAAGGTGGCTTAAATGTCATCTATCTAGACAACTACCGGCCCATTTCTGTTGTTGCTGCCATAGCCAAAATCTTCGAAAAAATCATTTATGACCAACTATACTATTATCTCAATAAAAATGGTCTTTTAGCCAAGAACGTGACGAAATATGGGTTCGATCAAGATGCCCTAAATTGGTTCCAGTCTTACCTAAGTAATCGTGTGCAAAGATGCAATGTAACCAACCACCTATCTAGCGTAAGTCCCCTAAACTGTGGAGTACCTCAAGGGTCAATGATTACCCCCCTTCTTTTTCTAATCTACATAAATGTCCTATCAACTTGCTTGAACATTGGCTCTCCTAGAATGAATGCTGACGACACTATTGTTACCTATTCTGCATATAGCATAGTTGATCTTAATACTCAGGGGCCGGTTCCTGAAAGGTGTAATAACTCTATTCCAGAGATAAATCTGCCTTATTCCAAAAGGTATTCCTGGAATAAGGTAGATTTATCCCCGGAATTGAGTTATTACACCTTTCAGGAACCGGCCCCAGATCAATAGTGAACTGAAACAGATCTGTGGCTTAAAACTAACAAGTTAAGCCTCTATGTTGCCGAAACAGAGTTTATGAATATTAGCTCGAGGCAAAAATTACAGTCTCTAAATGACTATATTATAAACATTAATGTCCACGGCGTCCAAATAAACCAAACCAATTATTGTAAATCTCTCGGGCTTAACATTGACGAAAATCTCTCATAGAAAAACCACATACACGACATTTCTAGAAACGTTTCTTCCAGTATCGGTGCACTTACATACATACGTGACTTTATTTACCATCAGATGAGAGGTAGACCACCACACCGGGAACTACGTCCCCTACTCTTTTCTAACAGTGTTTGGTTTCTTTTACGTCCCACAGAATCAATTATGAAGAGTTGTGAAACGGGGTCTACGGTTTATCGTCCTTATCCGAGAAGAATAGAAAGTCTAACCATTCTCAGATGTTATTACAAAGGCAGCACTTTCTCCTCAATTATTTAAAGACCCTGAGTGTTGGTCCGGCCGGCAGTTAACCGAGTCAGGCCATTTATCCCGGAGGGGAGCGGGTGGGGGGTGGGGGGGGGGGGAGGGTACTCCCCTTAATGGTCTATATGGGGAGGCTCCGCCCGAAAAGGGGTACCTTTTTCACGCTTCAGGTATATGAAAGGGTAGGGATTTCACGAGTTGAGGTATATGAAAGGTTAGGGAAATCTGTCATTTAAGTATTTTAAAGGGCCTGCCATTAAAATATTTCAAACACACGTACCTTACAACTGTACTGTTTTAACTTATTGAACGCTACATGAAAATGACAAGAAGACTTCCTGTTTTTGGTATACGAAAGGGGTACTATTTGTCAATGGAAGGTATACGAAAGGGGTACCTTTTCTGTCAAAAATGGTATTTAAAAGGGAAGGGGTCGGACCTCGGGGCGGAGCCTCCCCGTACTAAAATTTTTTTAGTACCCCCTCCCCCGGGCCATTTACTTCCATGCACACTGCAATTAAAATCTGTAAAGGTGTTATCGAACCACACTTTGACTACTGCAGTGTTGTTTGGGATGGCTTGTCGCAAAATCTGAGTGGTAAACTTTGAAAATTACAAAATCGCGCTGCCATAGTTATTACAAAATCAACCTATGACATCAACTCTAGATATCTTATTAATTCGCTTGGTTGGGACACCTTATCAATTAGAAGGGCAAAACAAAAGGCAAAATTAATGTACAAGTGCACTAATAAACTCGCCAAAGCCTATCTCTGCAATATGTTCAATTCAACTCAATTTTATTTAAACTCACACGAATACAGTGTATGAGAGTAGGTTATATTATTACAGTAGCGTTACAAACATCAATATAAGGAATGAATACAATAAGAGAACAAAAAAAAAGACACTTAAATAATTCATAATTCATTGTTACTAAGGATATCTAAGAAATGAAGAAGGAGAGGATGAAAAGAATATTTAAATACTATGTTAGTTGTGTGGAGTTTGGGGCACCCAAATAGTTCTAAGAACTAACAGAGTGGGTGTCCCAAAACAAATAATTCAAACAAAGGGAATACAGTATTAATAACAATTTAGGTAAAAAAGTATTACTTTCATATTAACTACTACGAACGAAATATATTTAGACAAACTATTTGTATGTGTAATCAAATGGTAACCTGTGAAATTAGGAAATAATTTCACTTGCGTTTTGTCAAAATTCTAATAATTTCCCGAACCTTTTGGCGAAGGAAATTATTAGAATTTTGACAAAACGCAAGTTAAATTACTTCCTAATTTCACGAGTATACCTTTTGATTACCTTTTAATATTATGGGTGACAAATTACGCTTACAATCGTGGGTTTTTGACTTGTTTATTGTATCAAAAACTCCATGCTTTGAAAAGTTGAAAGCACACAGTTTGGCTCAAGTTCACAATTTTCTGAATTTTTTGACAAAAAGCCCTTTGATATCCTTCTTGCTGTTTAAAATGTTTCAAAGTTGAGTCAACTGTAAAATATTCGTAGATGATTGGCTATAATTCGTCATGAATGAACTGAAAACGGCACCCACAAAGCTTCTTCTCTTGTTATGCTTCTTGACTTATTTGGCAATTTTCCTTTACCTTCATTTCTTAGCTTACGCGCCTTTCCCTCAAGAACTTTTCGGGAATTGAAAAATTCTCTGTCTTTATAATTGAAAAAGAATAACATCTCTCTTTCAAGTGGCGGTCAAGTGCTACTTGCATGACTTTTAAGGACCCAGGTTTGTAGTCGGTTCCGTCTTGTTTACGCACTGAGGCAAAAAATTGCTCGAGTAGTTTATCCAACTACTCAGGAAGAACCTTCTCAGGGTTTTTCTCAAGGCCATTTTCGTCACACCACTTCTCAAACACCTTCACCCAGTTAATTGTGCTCTTTCGCGTGTTTAGGTTTTCTGCAGCGTCTTTTAATGCCATAACATCTTCATCCGTAACATATAAAAACCTGGACGCCATCTTGGCACTGAGACGTTGCCATAGCAATTTTATAATTTCACATGTGAAATTATAAATTAACGCTGAAATTTCGCGCCATAATTAAGAAGTAACTTGTCACACATGATATTAAAGAATCAATAACACTATTATAACCATCAATCATGGAATTCTTTATATTTTGACGAAATCTAAAATAAGAGAGTGATTTGTTTAACAATAATTGGTAATGAATTCCAGAGTGTGGTACCAGTGTAACGAAGGGAACGAATACCATATTGAGTTGTTTGAACTGGGTTTACAAACTGGTTCTCATTCAGTGATTGACGTGTATAATATGAATGCGCCAAGAATTTCTGAGTACGCCAAGAATTTCTGAGATAATGATCTTCGCGACGCCAAGGGAAAACTAATTTAGTATCCCTTCCGAAATCTAGAACTGACTACCTGAGGCGTAGCTTTAGTTACAGTGGCGCTCTTCTATGGAACAATATTCCTGAGAAACTACATACAATAAATTCTTTGGGTCTCCAATAATCACCCTTAAAGTACAGAAATGCTTTGCCTACATTATTAGGTGCTCTTATACTTGGTTTTCACATGACGTCATAAAAAACTAAAATTCAAAATTAAACAGACTTTTGTATTTTTAGCTTCATCACGTAAAAGACATTTTAAAAATGTATCTGCTTGCATGTTTTCAGCCCGGTGGCGTGCTTTGTTTTGAAAATAGAGCAGTTTGAATTTTAGGTTTTTTCACAGTGCGTAACACAAGCATGTCTGCTCACAGGCATGTCACGTACACGAAAACATCGATTCAGCTTGTGCTTTTGAGGAATGTTTGCAAGTTCAAAAGAGAGAAGAATGCCTTTGAGATAGCCAAAGTAAATTCCAGATGTTTTAACACTATTCCGGCCGCCATATTTGTGCCCCTCAGAGGGACATTAACATGGCGTTTCCATACATTTAAGTGGTACATTTTTACATTTTGAGTGGTACATTTTGCCGAATAACTCGAGTACGGGATATCGCACAGCCCCGAGACTTTGGCATGCTGTTTATTTATTACTCTTCTACAACTTCTCAAGTTCTTGACTTTATCTATCGAATGGTAGATGATTTTATTTTTTTACTTGCGTGACTGAAAACCAAGAATTGGTAGTCTCATCGTATCATGTACACTATAATGAGGCTGTCACTGGACATGCACCCTCATTTGAATATTCCTTGAAAAGTCACTGAAATTCTCCTTGAAATGCGGCAAAATAACTACAAAGAAAAGTTTTTCTTTTAGTTTAACTAAATTCGTTGAGCTACAAGACTAAATAGTTTGGAGAAAAAAATAGTGTTTGGGTGACATATACAGCTTTTTTTTCCCCTTATTTAAGAAGTAAAATTTACTTCCATTTCAGCAGGTTCAAAATACGCAAGGCATTTAATTTAATAATAATAATAATAATAATAATAATTATAATTTATAATTAATATTTCTATAGCGCAAATTAACATGTAGCTAGGATCAAATGCACCCTACAAGATGTGATCAGAAACAAATGATTCAAATAAACATAACATGAAATGAGAATCCCAACTGGAAGAAGGCAAACCAGTTGGCTATTTATGTCGATTAAATGAATAATAATTTTTTGTCGATTAAATGAATAAACGTAACGGACAGATGAATTCTAATTCAATGAAATATGGCTAAGAGTAACTTAAGGTTTGCTGTTATGTTTGCATTTTAATTTAATGCGTGATAGTTTCCTGAATACCCTTTTATCAGGCCACTCTGTCATATTTGACATCTGTCAGTAGCTCTTAAAAATAGGAAAAGTCCGTTGAAGGTCTGGTTTTCATTTTGAGAGTTCAAAGATGACAATAAAAGCTTTGCTTGCGTCTGACTTGAATAAATCATTTTACAAGTTACTACAAAAGTTTTTTAAGTCTCCAACTCGAACCAGGTGGAGACTGCTCGACGCTGTGTGTCTTTATTTTCTACTTGAATGCATGACTTTCGGGGAAGATGTTCACCTGATTGTTCCTAAACATTGTTAGTATATTGTAAAATGAATCAGTAAACTCACAGACTCGCGAAAAACTTATCAGCTTTTAACCACCAAACAAAATACCTTGCCTTTAAAGGACTTTATTTTTAATTGCTTTTTTATGTTTGATCGCGCGTTCAACAGCAGTTCTATCATCAATTCTTCAGGCCAGGTCAGGTCAGGGCGAATGGAGATGATGGTTTGAGTGAGGCAGTTGTTTAGATTATTTTTCTTAAAGGTAAAGGACTAGTCGAGGAAATGACACCCGCCATTTATTATAAGTTAAAATATTCTTATGGTTTCATTTTGAACTTCTGTTGAAATTTTGAACAGATGTTGTAATAAAAATGAATAACTGGAATTTTAATAGAAAAAAAAATGCGACGTTGTTCAACAAATTTGTATTCTAAATTAAAACAAGAGACTACAATTAGCCTAAACTCGTGCCTACAAAAATACATTGTGTATCCCTAGGTTGGCGGGAAACAAGAGAAAAAAAGACGTCTGTACTCCTTACACCGGATCCATTGCGCATATCATTGTGTTTGAGTCTATTTGTTGGTACCCTGTCAACATATAACCCTTTAAAACTTTCGAATTGCTTTTAAATTACAGGTCAGCTATTGATAACAATAGTAATACTTGTAAAATAAACAAAAACAAACAAAACAATAAATAAAATAAAAGAAAAAAATTGGCGGGAGTTGCCTGAACAACGGTTCGAACCTGGAATCATCGACAGCAAAAGCGGGTACTATGACCGCTACGCTAAATCGACATAGCTAATAGGGAGAAAATAGTTTATTTATTGCAAAATATCTAATCGACATTGTTTACATCGATGGATCTAATTTCTACTGAGCGTTTGAGAAAGAAAGCGCTTATCGAACAGTTTAAGATTCGAGATATGGAGAGACAAACCGCCGAAATTACTCATCGAAGCATCCCTTGCTAAAATAAATGAAAAAGAACCAAAGGTTTGCTTTGAAAACATCTTTCGAGATTCCGTGCAGTTTCAACACTGGCTGTCACTTTTTTGCAAGAAAGGTCACTCAAGTCACGTGAAGATGACCGAGCTTCTGTTAAATCCTTCTGTGCAGTGGGGCGTGTTGGACACGTGCGCTGGAAAAATCGCGACACCAAGAAAAACGAAAAAGAAAAGAATAACAAAAAAGAACAGAGCCGAATCCTAGACTCGTCGCCTTTCAGGGACGAGTAAAAAGCAACAGCAGCCATACACAGCTTGACTATTCGCAAATGAATTCACTGTTGTTTATCTTGGTAAAGAAGTTGGAGTGAATTCAGCATAAAGGCAACAAAATTATAACTTTTGAGGAAGTTCATAGCTATCACAACAAACGGTAATGTCATAATAGTTAGATGCGATTAAATTAATTTAAAAATTCACGGTACTTTGGGGGAAAAAGCAAACATTTCACCTCACCATCTGTTCAAGCTCGTAGGTTTCGGTTAAATTCCCGTTATGTTGAGTGCTCGGAAAAGTGTCAACACAAATTTTCCTTACGATAAACTATACAAGTTTTACTTACGACGTCTAGCTTTCTGCAAGCTAAGTACTCTTTCACCAAAGGAAAAAAAAGATATTTTTGAAAACACGCCATAGGCGTTCTTTTGCTCATCTATTTAGGGGGGATTTATCACTAAATTTGAGGAAGACAAATTCGTCCTAAGAACGGCTCCTGGCAGCAGTAGATGAAAGGAATAAAATGAAAGTTCAACCCCAAAACATCAAAGAAGGCACATATTGTAGTTATTTCCATACGATTCCTAGAAATTAAATACGCTGATAATTTCCCTTATAAAATCAGAGCTTATAAAAACAGAGCACGTTTTTCTTTTTTTTTTTTTTTTTGCCACAGCTTGCATGTTTGGAGAGGCGTCTCATCAGAAAACCCGAAAAAAGCGTGAAAAAGAAGGTAATTTTAGCCAGTTAATTGTGTTGCCAGAGGCAATAGCTTTATTTGTGCGGGGGGATCGTTACGGTATTTACGTGTCTTGCCGTTTATTATCAGACATTCGTAATGCCATCCCCACAAAATGTTTAGTTGCCCTCCGATCTCGTAAAAATGGGTCCTTCGATTGGGCGAGAAAAACAGGGTTCCTAAGTAAGAAGGGTGAGTGTGAAAATCAGCTTGATGTTTGGTCATACATACCTAGTGATGCTCAAATGTTCATGTCAGTGTTCATCTAAAGAAAAAATTCTCGACCACTTCGATTCTATCTTACAGTTAGAAGACAGGATGTTATGAATGCTGCGTAATTGAAGTCAAGGGAATACTCTTGTTGAAGTAGAATCCTTATTATGAAACTGTTTTTCACTTTTCAAAAAAAAAAAAAACGGATCGGGCTAGGGGGTATACGGAGTATTTTATATGAGGATGGCCTGAGCGACAAAACAGTCTTCAGATCATGAATGCACATGCTCCTTTGATTGGAGTATGACAGGTTGAATGATTTTTTAAACTGCTGTGTGTGGTTTCATTTTACAAGGAATGTATGACTGCGGAGCAGGGGGAAACGCTTGTCATCCCTCGTAAACCTGACAGTTTTGGAAAGCTAATTTCTTTGACAATATTCGACCTGTCAGTCCAAAATTCACCCTTGCTACTGAGAGTGATATTCCGGTTTTTAGTTTATGGTGTCCATTTGTTCGTAGCTGTTGGTTTAATGTAGATCATCTGTTCGTTGCGATGTCTTAGAAGAACACAACATGAGTTTGCAAATACACAACCGATGAGTACACACAAACACTCATGATTCAGGGCATGGGCACATTGGATCGACTTTTACATCTAAGAAATCCTAAATGCATCAAAGGCGCATAACTTCATACAGTGCTGTGGTGCAATCCACAGGGATTTACCGTAACATGAAGAAATTCATGGAAAGAAGGAAACATGGTTAAGTTAGCGAGGCCGACTGCTGAATGTTACAAACTCATCAACCGACTACTGTTTAAAACACATGCAAACGGTACCATTCGCAATTCACTTTGAGCCAGATCTCTGTTTAATTCTAGCAAATTATTAATTTTTGTTGTCAACGATAAGCTCAAATAACATTTGTCCTGATATCTGGAATTGTAGTAAATAGCGGCAATCTGAACGGACTTTTCCCAATGATCAGTTTAAGTTTCATTTTTCCTCCTTTTTTCAGCATGTCCAGAGGTGTGTACCTGTGAACAGAGAAAAGCCAGTTGTTCTTATAGAGAACTGACGTCTGTCCCACGGAATTTACCAAAGGATACTGTAGAACTGTATGTACTTGGACGGCCTTTTTATTACTTTTTACTTCCATATAAAGATTCTTTAGACTTTGACCAATACAATTTCACTGGTCACGTTCCTATTGTCCTGGGCTGAGTTGCTCGTAGCATGGTTAGCACTAACCATTGGTTAACGCTAACCATGCTTCGAGCAACTGGGCCCAGCTGCTTAAAACGCTTATCGATGGGGTGGTTTCTGTTATACTTCTTCGCACAACTTCTTGAAGCCATGCTTACATGAAATCATCATCAGAGCCTGTAGAAAAGACAGTTGGCGTTTGTCACGAAGCACACACAGATGTCGTCATATTTCTGACTGCCGAGCTGACAAGGCCTGATCTATAAAATAGAAGGAAAAAAGAAAGGGAGCTCTAGAATACAGTTCAAGTAGTCATCTGATTCTGTTTCTTCTTATCAATGTTTTGCGTGGATTAAGTGGTTTGCAGCAAGTCCCCAAGTAAGTTTGAATGAAAAAAATCCGCGCAAAATTTCAATCATGGGAAATGTTTACAAAGCGGGGCATCTGTATTACCCGAGCCCTGTTATCAAAAACACGCCACTTACGTATATATATTCTCTTATTATAACTTAGTGGGAGGAGAGGTTGTCACGAAACTAACAAAACTATAGCGAATATGGGGAGACATTTCTGGAATACTGTTTTGTGGACAGCTGCAGCGCTTGATTCCATTAAAGCCAGTAATCTTTCCCTTTAGATTTCACTTACAGTTTTCTTTAAATACCGGAAGCGGAAATAGGGTTTGCTACTAAGTAATTTCCTATAATGGGATGTTACCATAGAGAAGCCGCCTTCTCTAGAGAGAGGTCAAAAGCCGAATAAACCTTTTTATGTGTTGTGTTCTTACAAAGCTGTTTCGCTGTTTTCTGGCCTTGAACCAAACACGCCACATAAGCAAGGTTTCTTTTTTAAGCCTAGACTAACCAAGACAATTTGATTCAAAACTCGTCTGACTAAGTCTATTATTAATTTTCGGTTGGGACTTGTCTTTAAACCAGCCGTTTCAGCGCTTTCCTCCAGGGGTATTGAGCAACAGCACTCAGCTGGAGAGTCTGTTTAAGTGAATCTCATCCCATCTATAGCTACTCTTATCAGTTTCCTAACGTAATCTTTGTGATTATTAGGTGGACTTATCTTATAACCAGTTACAACGCTTTCCCCAGGAGTGTTCAGTAAAAGCACCAGCTGCAAGAGCTGTAAACATTAATCTTATTAAGAACAGTTTCCAGAACTTATCTTCACTAATCACTTTTGGTAACTCATCGTCCAGTAACACGTTACACCAGGTTTCTCCAGGAGTGTTTAGTAACACTCAGCAACACTCAGCTGAAGAGACTGTAAGAAAAAAAAAACGTCTTCAGCCACAAAACAACATTAATCTTATTTAGATCAGTTCCCCGAGCTTATTTTCACTATTATTTTTGGTAGGGACTTGTCCAGTAACCAGTTAAAGCAGTTGCCTCCAGGAGTGTTTAGTAACAACTCTCAGCTGCGGGATCTGTAAGTAAAAGAAGTCCTCAGCTTCAAAACAAAATTAATCTGATTAAGATTAGCTTCCTGAGCTTATCTTCACTGATCATATTTTGGTAGGTTATTGTTCAGTAACCAGTTACAGCAGTTGCCTCCAGGAGTGTTTAGTAACAACACTCAACTGGTGTGGCTGTAAGTAAAGCTCGTCTTTACCTTCAAAATAACATTAATCTAATGAAGATCAGTTTCACGAGCTTATCTTCACTGATCATTTTTGATAGGGACTTTTCCAGTAACCGGTTAAAGCAGTTGCCTCCAGGAGTGTTTAGTAACAACACTCAGCTGCGGGTTCTGTAAGTGAAATACGTCTTCTTATCATATTAAGATCAGTTTCCCGAACCTAAATTAACTGATAATCTTTGGTAGGGACTTGTCCAGTAACCAGTTACAGCACGTGCCTCCAAGAGTGTTTAGTAACAACACTCAGCTAGAGGGACTGTAAGTAGAAAATCTCTTCAGCTACAAAATAACATTAATCTTACTAAGATCAGTTTCCTGAGTATATCTTCACTGATCATTTTTGGTAGGGACTTGTCCAGTAACCAGTTACAGCAGTTGCCTCCAGGAGTGTTTAGTAACAACACTCAGCTGGAGAGCCTGTAAGTAATGTATAGCCTAAAAGCGGAGTTCCATGGTTGACGGCGGTTCAAAAACCTCAAAACATTGAAACATAACAAAAAAGCAATACACGACGCCTATGTTTGTTCGAAGAGGAGGTGAAGAGAGTAGACAAGTAAGCTTGTAGTAAGCTAGAAAAATTACTAAGCAATTCTGACATAAATGTTCGTGGAAAAGAAAATGAAGTTCCAGCCTAGCTTATAGTTTAGAGCAGTCAACAGGAATTGACCGTATATGTAGTTCGAATTCCACAAAACAACAAACATTGCAAGGAAAAACTTGGTGAAGGTGGAGTAATTAGACAAGTAGCAAAATATATCTCGCACTAAGTTCCAAAAATTGCAAAGCAATTTTAAATTTTGGAATCACGGTCCGTAGAGTAGGAACCTCATCGTTTAGAACAGTCAACAGCAATTGACCGCAATTCACAAACCACAGAATAACAAAGCGTTACAAGAAAAAAAAATTACGATGCGTTGGTTTGTAGGTTTCTTCGGGGAAGATCGAGAAATTAGACAAGTAGCAAACATGTTTCGTAGTAATTTAAAAAAATTGCTTAGCAATGTTGACATAAGCCTAAATGCTGGAGAAAAGAGAAAAGGAAAACAAACCGATGGTTTGGATAGGTAATCGCATGGGGCCAAGATAAATTAAGGATTAATATTACTTGTGTTCTCAGAAGTTGCTGAAATTGCCCTCTTCGTACAAAACACAAGTAATACTAAATCCCGGCTAAACGATCAAACATTTCCCTGAACATTGTGTTTGACAAACATAACGTTGGGTGACTAGCCGCCGACAATCAATTTCCCTGCTAGCAGAGGTCTCTGCCGGCGAGAAACCTCTGCTAGCGGGGAAACAAACAATGTTTGATCAAACAGAGGACAAAGCGAGTACACAGATCGATTTTTGCGTGTTATCGCTAAAATTTTGACGTTCTTTGCTTCATTTGGTTGCTTTTTTCTAACTGTGCACTTTTTGGGTTGGATTAGCTAAACGATCAAACATTTGTTCGTAAAACGAAATGTCGGATGAAAATGTTTGATCTGGATGAAACATGGAAAGCCATTTCAGTGCAAAGTTGAGTGAGGCGGCTAAATGGTCAAACATGCTCTTCCAACACGATGTTGGATGAAGTGTTTGATCATTTAGCCTGGGCTTAGGGCCTGTTCACATGGCGGTGGAGGACCCCGGGAAGGTGAGGATCCCCACCTACCCGCGGTCAAAAAAAGCTGGCCTTTACATACAACCCAAGGGCGCCGGGGTGAGGTTTAAAATGCTATCGCGTGGTCACTAAGTACGTATATAATAGTAACGGCTACTTACCACTAGACCACTAAAGAACAAGACGACGGGAAGTTGTATAACTGGATATTTAATAGAGTCTTGCATAGAATATCACTGATCTACAGTGATTAGGCCTTAGCGCTGATTTTAAATGGTTAGCTTCTTGTAAAGGTTTGGTGATCGACCTTTTCCATTCATTTTATAAAATCATTTTTAGCGAGTAATTATATAGGCTTACTACATGGTGTAGAATAAGTGCTTGAATTATATTGTTTGAAAATTGAGTTTTGTTCAACCAGCGACGTGATGTTTGAAAATTGAGTTTTGTTCAACCAGCGACGTGATGGTCTAGTACAGTGGTCAGAAGAGAGGATTACAATGCGAAGATTCGTTGGTTCGAGTCCTTTCCGAACACTGATACTTGTTCTTTTGCAACAAAAATGCTAACTTCCCAGAATTCCTTTCAAACTGTTAGTGTTCTAAATTAACTACAATTATAAATTCAGACAGCCCCGTATCCCCTCTGAATTTACTATAATTAATTCAAAGAGGAGATCATGTTGATCAAAGATGTACGCTGTAAACTAGCTGGTCTGCTGGAGTATGGACGCCATGTTCCCGCGATGTTGGATCATTAATTATAACATATTTAAGATAGTACGCGAGCACTAATTGGTCAATAAGTGTGTTTAGATGATACTGTTGTGACGTCACGCTCTCTGTGTTTCTCGGTACAATTTAAAACATTTCAAAGCTTTCCTAAGACTTGTAAAGTAATTTCAAGTACAAATATTATACATATTAAGGAAGTGGGGACATTTGTTTCCCTTTGAGCCCGAGGAAGGAAAACAAATTAAAGGAAAACCACAGAGCTTTGTCTGCCTCGGTGTTCATGCATTTGTGAGCCAGGTGACCTTGTCGAGAAAGCCCAAGCGAAGACGACAAAATATGCACAAAATACGCAGTAAACGTTTTTTAAGGAAATTTTTGCATATAAGTACTACAATAAAGTTCTACATACATATATACATACATAAGCTTTATTAAAGTGTCAAGGTATTTAGCTAAAAGATAATTGTGGACACTATAAATAAATAAAATGAATACAATATAAGTATATGTAAAAATATTAAAAATATAGTTTTAAAATATCATTAATATATAAAAATGACATCAATATATAAAATTATTACAATCAAATAGAACAAACAAACAAACAGACAATATAGGGCAAACATTTAAGCAGCAGTCGAAACATGAATATAAAATTCAAAAATTTAAACAGTCTAGATAATTTAAATTAGATGAATTCAATAGAAGATAGGGGAGCACACCCCCAATACACAAGGCAGCCAGACAGCAGAAGCCACTATGCGTACCCACTAATCTAAGATGAGCACGCACAGCAGCCACACGTACCGTACAGCAAGCCAAGTACATTGAGAGCACGCACCCCTTTCCTGAAAGCCTGAAGACTGGTCTTACTGCGTAGTTCATGGCTAATCTTGCCCCATATGTGTGGGCCTAAATATCTAATACTGTGCTTACCATACTTAACAGTATTGTATCTAGGAACAGGAAAATCACTCGTAAGTTATAATGCCTGTCTTGCTGAAAAAACATATTACATACATGCTCTGGAGCTAGTGAATTTTTCACCTTATACATTAAAGTTAGTATATCTTGTAACCGTCTGTTCTCAAGACTGGAGAGTCTACCCTTCTCTAAGAGTTCCTCATACGTAGCATTCCTATCATTATATATAGTACGTAATGCCCGTTCTTGTACTCTTTCTAATTTTCGTGCATCTGAAGCTTTGCAGAAATGCCACACTACGTGACAATATGTTAAGTTAGGTAAAATTGCCCATTTATATAATTGTAACTTGGCTTCTCTGGGAATCATATTTCTAAGACGTACTAGAACACCAACTTTCTTACTTGCCTTTTTGCATATGTCACTTATGTGAGCACTAAAACTAAGTTCATCATTTAATGTTACTCCTAGTAACTTCAGTTCTGGTGATGATTTAATAACCTGTTCATCAATCTCGACATTGATAGAAGGACTGTCCTCATTTTTGTTCTTCCTGCCCAATAACATTAAATTGTACTTGTCATAATTTCCCTTCAAAAAGTTATCTTTGTACATTTTGATATAGTGTGCCCCCCATTAGTTAAAAGTTGTTCCACGCAGTCAACTGAATATCCCTTTACATAAAGCTGATGATCGTTAGCGTACATTGACAAGCTGGCATTATTTACTATAAGCATTATTTATCCACTTTTGAAAAATGTTCCATAGTAGGGGTCCAAAAGATGACCCTTGAGGGCATCCTCTAACAGCATCCTTCCAACTGCTAATGACTCCATTGAGTTTAACTCTGTTTTGTCAATTGGAAAAATATGTACTCATCAAGCTAAGTGATTCCTCTGAGAAGCCATATGCCTTTAGTTTATTTATCATGAGTGATGGATGTAGGATATCGAATGCTTTACTCATGTCTGTTGAGAGTATTCCAATAAATTGCTTAGAATCCACAGCTAACTTCCAATCTTCAGTGAGTCTGAGCAAAGTAGTTTCACAGCTATGTTTTTTCTATACGCAGATATGCAGGAATCGAGCTTGGAGTCAAAATGATTATTCACTTGTATGCTCATCATAGACTCAAAAACTTTATCTACTGTGCTTAGCAATGTTATTGGACGATAGTTTCTTTCATCCAACCGGTCATCCTTTTTGTGGACTGGGTTCCACTCTCCTTTCTTCCATGCTTCAGGCCATTCCCCTTTCCTTATGCACTCATTAAAAAGCTTTGTTAAGGAATCTGATATGCCACTTGATGCTAGCCTTAACATTCTAGGAGATATGGAGTCAGAACCACAGACCTTTCTAATGTTTAGTTTCTCGAGGCCTAATTGAACTGAATTACTACTGAGTGGTTGAAAGCAGAAGTTCTTGAGGTTGCTCTTATTTGCATTGCAGATGTTAGTGAGGCTTGAATGACTCGACAAATCGTCCTCTGTTAAGCTATTGACACTTGCTCCACCAATATCATTGGCCATCGTAGAAAAGTAATTTGCCAGAACATTGCTAATTTTTCTTGGTCCTTCTCAATTCTCCCATTTGTTTTAATGTGGATCTCGCTTGCAGGCTGCTTCTTATCACTAAGAAATGGCCTGAAGGTCTTATAGAACTCGCTTGGCTTAGCTTTAAGATCATCTGCCTTTTGTTTCCAATATTCTTTAATAGCTTTTCGTCTGTAGTTAGTAGCTTTATTTCTCCATATTCTCTTGAGCTCCCAGTTTTCCTCTGTTCTACTTTGAGCATATTGCTTGGCAAATTTCCTTTTCATTTTGATTGCCCTTTTCCACTCAGGTGTCATATATGGCACATCGACTTTTCGAAATCTCATTCTTTTAGTAGGCATGTGCTTCTCTACTATGGTGTCGAGAAGGGACTCCCAAAAAAGATACTTCTCATCAAGAGTATCAAAGGTATCCATTACGTTCCAGGGAGCACAAAATAAATCTTCATTGAGTTTTTCAACATCCAGTGTTCTGGTACTCCTAAATGTGACTACTTTTCTTTCATGCTGAGACACCCCCTCCTTCATAATCCCATACACTAGATGGTGGTCACTCATTTCTGGATTTAGTACTCCACTTGTTTTAAAAAGCTCTGGCTTGTTTGTAAGGATCACATCCAGAAGTGTTTCAGATGTAGGCGTAATTCTGGTCGGATCCTTGATTAGACACTCCAGGCCATAAACCTCCTTTAGACTGAGCAAAATTTTCCCTTCTGTGCGTTCTGGTCTTAATCTGTCAAGGTTCAAGTCTCCAGTAAATATGAGTGTGTTACATTCCATTGTAGCCCACATACATAGTAAATTAAATTCATCTTCCCGTTTACGGTAGTAGTCGGTGCCAGTTGCATTTGGGGCTCGATAAATACCACCAAACAACACATCATTATTGTTTATTGTTGCATTTATGGCCAGAATTTCAAGTAATTTATACTGCTTAGGAAGCTTTATACGATGAGATACCATCTTTGATGAGAAATATGCCATCAGGCCACCACCACCCTTTTTTGTATCCATCCTATAGGTATGATATCCTTCAAGAGCCACCTGTGCATTGGTATAAGAAGAGTCGTTCTTAGTCTCTGACAGAAAAATCACATGTGACTTTAATTCCTTGTTACGTAATATCAGGTCATCCAGTTTGTTTTGGCAGCTATTGATGTTTAGATGAATCATCATGAGATCGGTAGTGTTCCGTTTCCTTTCTTGTATTATCCACGGTTCAGGCAAGTCCTTAGCATATCCAGCCACATCCGCATTTGCATATTCACCTTCGCCGCCATGTTGAGTTAGATTTTCTACTCCAACCAAACTTTGCTCAAACCTAAAAGGAAGCGAGCATAGGGAGCAGGTCCATTCAATATCTGGGTAGTCCAGATAGTACTTGAAGCCGGCTTTGCTCAGGTTTACGCACTTAGCATGTGACCAGACATTGCACTCAGTGCATAGCAAAGCATCTTGATTCGAGCGAACTCCTTTCTCACACTCCTTACAAGGGTATTCTGGGGTGCTCTTTTCCGTTGGACCTGGGTTTTTGTGGATATCCCCTCCGAGAACTATTCGGCTGAGCTGTTGGGTGCTTGTCTCGTTAGCAGTGTACGGAAATCTTGAAGCCAAGTAAGATTTACTTCTGGCTGAACTCGCTCTCAGAGTTGCCCAGCTTCTGGCCCCATAAATATCCTAGAAATTCTGAGGCAGGATTACTGACCATAGACCGGTTAGAAGTCGTTGCCCGCCTTCCCAATGTACTTTGAGCACTTTTGTGTGTCGACAAGGAATGAAATAAATAGCAGTAGAGCAAGACATTTGTTAGATTTTGACGAACTCGATAAAACACACCTGGCCGCCATGACCACGTGATCCCAACTGTATAAGACATTCTTTATTAAAAAAAATTTACACGAAAACGCACACCAAACTATATGCTACAGACTGTAGTTAATCCTTCAAATAATATGATATATAGATTTAGCCAAGCTTAAAAGCGGAGCTCCACTACTATTTTTCACTGTCATTGAGCACCTTTGCATGGCTTTCTTTGGGCAAATTTGTGTTGAAAACATTGAGCAGCAGCGGGGAAAACGAACAGTTTTACCATCCAGATGAACTATTCGATAGCAAACGTTTGAAAGAAAAAACGAACATTCTTGAGTACAAATTATTTTCAAATACCGGAAAGCGTAAGGGAATTCAAAGCGGATCAAAAACAAAACATTCCAAGAAAACAAAGTAGGATGTGTACGTTTTTCGAAGATTCTTGGAGAAAGTGGAGAAATTAGACGAGTAACAAACATATCTTGTATTAAGCTAAGCAGATTGCTAACAAATTTTGACATAAATGTCTGCAGAAAAGACAGAATGGAGTGCTCACCTGATCGTTTAGAGCAGTCAACAAGAATTGACCGCGGTTCAAAACCAAAAAACAACAAAATATTTTAAGAAAACAAAATACGATGCGTAACGTTTCTTCGAACTGATTCTTGAAGAAGGTGGAGGAATTAGACAAGTTACAAATACATGTATATCTCGCAGTAAGCTGGAAAATTTGCTAAGCAAATTTGACATAAATGTCCTTAGAAAAGACAAAAATGTATACTAACCTGATGGTTTAGTGAGACAGAGAGTTTATATAGCAATCACTCGGAACGCAAGCTGAATAATAGTGCCAATTCACACAATATCTTCCCTTGGCTAAGCAGACACAAATCTCTAAAGTGGCTTGATAGTTTTACTGTTCCTCTTCATGCCCACCGAGGAAGCTTTTTCAATTAAAGATTCTCTGCGGATAAACATCATCCAGATACAATGAAGATAGCGCTTAAGAAACTACACTAGCTTCTCCCTCGCAGAGCTGTCCAAGATAAGATTATCAAAGCCAGCCAACACATTTCGCTTTTTTTAACATCCAGACACTGATTCTTATCGGTTCAAACAAAAACAAAACTCGAGATTAATAGAGTTAACTCATTCACGACGGGCTCTGCAATTTTCGGTCACTGAAGACCGGTGCTTTGAAAACCTGTAACTTTTCCAAATCCCGGACTATGTTTGAAATGAGCGATTATTATTACCAAATACTGAGTTTCTAAGACTTTATCACCCCGTAAACCTACTGAAAGTCCCGATTTTCCGTGAATATGACTGTTTATTCTGTTGCAAAACCAAAAGAAAGCTCTAGAACAGCACCAAATATAAGCAACTTTGTTTTGACGTTTTGAAGACAAAAAACCCTCTTCGAGCTAAAAGTCCACATTGGCAGTAAACTTCGACTCAACTTCTTGCAATCTGTTCCAATTTGCCCGCTCACTTCCTTAGCCCGACCTGGGTAGTGCCATTTGATTTCAAATGCTCTCACTTGTCTCATTTGATCGGCTTTTTTTTCCTCTAGCTTGAGTTTCTGCCTTCCATTTAACTTAAAAATCAATTTCCCCGTGGACAAATACACTGTAAAATCACCAAAGCCAGCCAATGCATCAAACGCTGATTCTTACCGGCTCAAACAAAAAAAGACTCGACAATTAATTAAGCTAGACGGTGAAACTTCGTTGTTTAAGCTTTCAAAAAACAATGCCGATAACGCTAAAAGATCATAATTATCTTCTCTTGTTGTCTTCTTTTCTGTCTTCAGTATGTTATTTTTTTCCCCTAATTTCCTGCCAAAATGCGCAAAAAGGGGTTATCTCGAGTGTGACTTTTTATATTGCATACATGGAGGGGCGGACGTACGTACAGGCGGTCGGTCATACGGTGACCAAAACCAAATTTTCTCGAACAGATGGATTACCATAGTTTCTTACCCATGGTGTTCCGCGCGCAATTCTTCTATATATAGTATTACTTGTGTTTTGCGCCAAGAAGTGACAATTTAAGCATATTCTGAAACACAGGTGTGATATTAATCCTTTTTTTTTTTTCTCGGCCCCATGCGATTACCTATCCAAACCATCGGTTTGTTTTCGTTTTCTTTTTTCTCGGAAATTTAAGCGTATGTCAGAATTATTAACTTACCACGAAATATGTTTGTTACTTGTCTAATTTTCCCATCTTCTCAAAAGAAACCTACAAACCCGCACATCGCAATTTGTTTTCTTTTTGTTATTCTGTGGTTTGCGAATTGCGGTCAATTCCTGTTGACAGCGGCTAAACGATCAGATTCGTACTCTACGGCCGTTACATCAAAATTTAAAATTGCTTTGCAATTTTTGGAAGTTACTGGGAGATATATTTCGCTTCTTGTCTTATTTCTCCACCTTCGCCAAATATAATGTTTTGTTGTTTTGTGGTTTTCGAACTACGGTCAATTCCTGTTGACTGCTTTAAACTATCAGCTAGGTTGATACTCTTCTTTCTTTTCCACGGCCATTTATGTCAAAATTGCTTAGTAATTTTTCTAGCTCACTACAAACTTACTTGTCTCCTTTCTTCACCTTCTCCTAGAATCTTCCAACAAACATAGGCGTCGTGTATTGCTTTTGTTTGCGTTTTGTTGTTATTGTTTTGTTTCGTTTTTTTGTAATGTTTTGATGTTTTTGAGACCCGATCAATTCCTTTTGACTGCTCCAAACATGGAACTCCGCTTTTAGGCTTGGCTAAATCTATATCTTATTATTACCATTAAAATATTAAACAATTATTGGACGAGGCTGGGCAAAATATCGTGATTTGTAAGTGGCGAGCACTTCAATTATTTGCCGAAGCCGAAGGCTGAGGCAAATAATTGATCTGTGAGACACTGGCAAATCACGATATTTTGCGAAAACCGAGTTCAATAACAGTTTTATCATTCGATCACCGAGCTTGTTTTTCATAATTAATTGCGGGAAGTGTGAAACTATCTGTCATTTTTTACTAAATTTGATGAGCTTGTACGCTTGGACGCAACAACCCATGAGCAGAATATTATGCAGCAAAAAAATCACAGTTCGACGCTACTGCGCACGGGCAGACCATTATTTGCAGGCAGTTATTTGTAGGTCACGTGGTAGGCTCTGGGCCAATGAAAAGGAAGGGATAAAAGTATTGAAAGATAATATTAATTATTGGGCAACTCCTTCGTCGTACGCGCCTACGAGCAATACCGCTAGCCGTGATTACCACGAGAAAAGTAGTTCACGGTTTTCTATAAGCATGTTGCTCCGCTTGGCTGCCCTTCGGGCCAGCGGTGCTCCGCTAGTAAACGTCTTCAGCTACAAAACAACATTAATCTTATTAAGATCAGTTTTCTGAGCTTACCCTCACTGATCATTTTTGCTAGGGACTTGTCCAGCAACCAGTTACAGCAGCTGCTTCCAGGAGTGTTTAGTAACAACACTCAGCTGGAGAACCTGTAAGTAAAACACGTCTTTAGCTACAAAACAACATTAATCTCATTAAGATCAGTTTCCTGAGTATATCTTCACTGATCATTTTTGGTAGGTACTTGTCAAGTAACCAGTTACAGCACTTGCCTCCAGGAGTGTTTAGTAACAACACTCAGCTGGTGTGGCTGTAAGTAAAAAACGTCTTAAGCTACAAAATAACATTAATGTTATTACGATTAGTTTCCTGAGCTTATTTTCATTGTTTATTTTTGGTAGGGACTTGTCCAGTAACAAGTTAAGCAGTTGCCTCCAATAGTGTTTAGTAACAACACTCAGCTGGTATGGCTGTAAGTAAAAAACGTCTTCAGCTACAAAACAACATTAATCTTATTAAAATTAGTTTCCTGAGCATATCTTCATTGATTATTTTTGCTAGGGACTTGTCCAGTAACCAGTTAAAGAAATTGCCTCCAGGAGTGTTTAGTAACAACACTCAGCTGGAGAACCTGTAAGTAAAAAAACGTCTTTAGCTGCAAAACAACATTAATCTTATTAAGATCAGTTTCCCGAGCTTATCTTCACTGATCATTTTTGGTAGGTACTTGTCCGGTAACCAGTTACAGCAGTTGCCTCCAGGAGTGTTTAGTAACAACACTCAGCTGGAGAACCTGTAAGTAAAAAACGTCTTTAGCTGCAAAACAACATTAATCTTATTAAGATCAGTTTCCCGAGCTTATCTTCACTGATCATTTTTGGTAGGTACTTGTCCGGTAACCAGTTACAGTAGTTGCCTCCAGGAGTGTTTAGTAGCAACACTCAGCTGGAGAGACTGTAAGTAAAAAACGTCTTCAGCTACAAAATTATATTAATGTTATTAAGATTAGTTTCCTGAGCTTATTTTCACTGATCTTTTTTGGTAGGGACTTGTCCAGTAACCAGTTACAGCAGTTGCCTCCAGGAGTGTTTAGTAACAACACTCAGCTGGAGAACCTGTAAGTAAAAAAGCGTGTTCAGCTACAAAACAACATTAATCTCATTAAGGTCAAAAAATGAATAAAGGGGATTAGTTTCTAAAGAAACTGTGGTGCTGCGTCGGTGGGAAAGTGAAACACGAAAATTTGGTTTATCAACGGAGTTGATAAGGTAAATTGACCACCGTACAGGGATTCGATTAGCTGACGTTTCGAGCGTTAGCCCTTCGTCGGAGCGAATCGAGGAATTGTGGGTTGTGTATGGTTTATATACAGAAAATGGAGCTACGCTATTGGTGGTAACATGGTAACGTGAAAAACAGGAATAAATTAATTGAATGAAAAGCGCTCGTTGATACCGTGGGGATTAAGAGTGCCAATTTGAAAGATCAGTTTTTGCTCGAGATTTTTGCGGCTTTCCGTGGTACCTTGATGTAGGGAAAGGCCGGAGATCGACATGTGTTGTTTGGAATGGTTAGGGAGATTAAAATGCCGAGCGACAGGTTTGGATGCGTCTTTGTCATCTTTCTCAACATCACGAAGATGTTCTCGGAATCGGTCACCTAGTCGTCTTCCTGTTTCGCCGATGTATAACTTTTTGCATAATGTGCAGGTTATGCAATAGATAACATTTGCGGAGGTACACGTGAAACGATCAGTGATATTAACAGATCGCTTAGGGCCCGATATTTTGTCAGTGTTTTGAATGAAAGGACAAGTTTTGCATCGCGAGCGCGCGCATTTAAAAGTGCCAGGTTGTTCAGTTGTTTTGAATGCGCTTTTAACTAGAAAGCTACCTACATTTTTGTCGCGTTTGAATGAAATCAGCGGTGGTTGCGAAAAGATTCTAGCAGTTTCTGGATCATTTTGCAGTATCTTAAAGTTATTTAGAATGATGGCTTTAACTGGGTTATTATGCGGGTGAAATGTGAGGGTGAATGGAATTCTGTCATTCTTTTCCTTTTGTGACGTCTGTAGTGCTGACTGTTGATCAATCTGCTGAGCGCGGTGATGGCCCGATTGAACTACAGAATCAGGATAGCCACGTTTCTCGAAAAAATGGCACATTCCTCTGATTTGTTGGAAAAATCAGAGTCATCACTACATAGACGTCGGAGTCTAAGAAATTGAGAATAGGGAATGGCGTTTTTGACATGAGATGGATGTGAAGATGAATACAACAAATAACTGTGAGAATCGGTGGGTTTGTAGTGCACACTGGTACATAAACCGTTGCCGCTGATAGAAACTTTGATATCAAGAAAGGCCAGGGAAGTTTCCGAAATTTCCCAGGTATATTTTAGAGCCGGATGAAAGGAATTAACGGCGGTTATAAATTGATCCAGAAACTGCTAGAATCTTTTCGCAACCACCGCTGATTTCATTCAAACGCGACAAAAATGTAGGTAGCTTTCTAGTTAAAAGCGCATTCAAAACAACTGAACAACCTGGCACTTTTAAATGCGCGCGCTCGCGATGCAAAACTTGTCCTTTCATTCAAAACACTGACAAAATATCGGGCCCTAAGCGATCTGTTAATATCACTGATCGTTTCACGTGTACCTCCGCAAATGTTATCTATTGCATAACCTGCACATTATGCAAAAAGTTATACATCGGCGAAACAGGAAGACGACTAGGTGACCGATTCCGAGAACATCTTCGTGATGTTGAGAAAGATGACAAAGACGCATCCAAACCTGTCGCTCGGCATTTTAATCTCCCTAACCATTCCAAACAACACATGTCGATCTCCGGCCTTTCCCTACATCAAGGTACCACGGAAAGCCGCAAAAATCTCGAGCAAAAACTGATCTTTCAAATTGGCACTCTTAATCCCCACGGTATCAACGAGCGCTTTTCATTCAATTAATTTATTCCTGTTTTTCACGTTACCATGTTACCACCAATAGCGTAGCTCCATTTTCTGTATATAAACCATACACAACCCACAATTCCTCGATTCGCTCCGACGAAGGGCTAACGCTCGAAACGTCAGCTAATCGAATCCCTGTACGGTGGTCAATTTACCTTATCAACTCCGTTGATAAACCAAATTTTCGTGTCTCATTAAGGTCAGTTTCCTGAGTATAACTTCACTGATCATTATTGCTAGGTACTTGTCCAGCAACCTGTTACAGCAGTTGCCTCCAATAGTGTTTAGTAACAACACTCAGCTGGTGTGGCTGTAAGTAAAAAACGTCTTCAGCTACAAAATAACACTAATCTTATTAAGATCAATTTTCTGAGCTTATTTTCACTGATCATGTTTGGTAGGGAGTTGCCTGGTAACCAGTTACAGTAGTTGCCTCCAGGTGTTAGTTAGTTAAGTCAGGTTTTTACGTAGGATCAGTTTTCAGTTCTTTCGCCAAGTGTTACTCACTTGTAGAATTGGCTAGCGCTACAAATATATTTACGTTTGAAGAGCTATACCAAAAGTAAGTCATTTGTATTGTTTTACGCTCGGTTTATTTTGTTGTTTCCGTTATTATTTTTTTTAGTTTCACGAATGGATTTCTGTATTGTTGTCTCCTTGTTAGTTAATCTTTTACATCGTTAGTCAGTTACATAAGCAGAATGCTTCGTTTGGTTTTTCTGTTGCGTTTTATGTAGGTCGAACCATACACAGAGATATATTAAATCAAGTATTGTGCCGCTACCCAAGTTTGCATATTATTACACGCTGTAAAAGCTCTATTTATTCCCCGGAGGCTTATTTTATTTCAGGCCTCATTGACGGGGGGCTTATTAGAGAGGGAAGCTTAATAGAGATGAGGACTTACTTCAAATCGTAAACCCTTTGTTTTCTTCTTAAAATAGTTTTGTTCAAAACTCAAACAACTGCATTGAAACTTTATTATTTAATACAGAGCATTATGTGTTTGAGTCTATATTTGTTTAAAAACAGACCAACTGGGTCTCATAAAGTGGATTAGGAGGGGCTAATTACGAAATCTCAAGTCCCCAAGGGCAAGGGGCTTATTACAAAAACCGACTTCCAAACGGGGGCCTTATTAGAGAGGGAAATTAACAGAGACGGGATTGTTAATAGAGCTTTTACCGTAAGCGTTCGGGGAGGGAGGGGGGGGGGGGGGGAGTGGGCTGCAGCCCCCTAGTCGTCACAAAAATTGATCAATGCACCACAGATTTTTTGTGGGGGAAATGGCCAAAATTACAATTTTAAATTACGTCCTAAAATGGCCGTTTGCCCCCACAATTTGCAAGGAACTGATCTTTAGCCTAGCCTTTTGGCCTAGAAATGATAATGAAGACCAGTCAAGGACTGAAACTAGTATACATTTTGTTCGCTAACTCGATCACCGATGGTTCGCCATCCATAACTGGAGATATGATCGCAGGATTGCAAACGTTCGAAGAACTTTTTGCGATCTGCTATCCACGATCGTCTGCAATCATGTGGAAACCACACTTCTGTTTTGTTGGGAGTCGGTGGAAGTAATCATATGCAAATTGCCTTCCTTCAAGTTTGTGACTAGCTGTTCATTGATTTTCCGGTTGTTGTGTGATTGAAGAAAGTTTTGCCGGGTTCTAATTGGTAACAAACGGTATAATCTCTTGCTTGTTTTGTTTTGTTTTGTTTTATTAAGAAAAACATCTTTTCTCCCGGTGTACTGACGCTCAGTCAATTGTTTATACAAGTGTTATATAGGATAGTCTCTTTTACAGAGCTAGAGCATACTGTTCGAAGCCTCGTTTGCTTTTCTCAAAGTTAGTTTTTAAAAGACGTTAAGAGCTGCTCCTTTGGCAAAACCATTTTCAGAGCTAAAATGGTGACATAAAGACTCCTGTGTCAAGGAAAACAAAGCGTTAGCATCTTGCTCTTTCCGCTGAGCAGAATTTGAAAGATTTCTGCAAATACAATATCTATTTATACGGTGAGAACGCTAGTCTGACCGCCAAATGTACTTCCTCCGCGCTGCGGTGATAGCTTTCGACTTTGATGGTCGGCCGCAATCGTAAATGTTCGCCCGAGGTCACAGCGACATCTGAGAAAGTACACTGAGAAAGACTGAAAAAGTACACTGTCAACCTTTATTGAACACTCAGGGGAACAGTGAAGGCGACGCTTAAGCAAGATTCATGAACCCAGAGTAGCTGCAGTCATATATATTTATGGGCAAAATGGCTC
Organism: Pachyseris speciosa; assembly: GCA_016490735.1. NCBI lineage: Eukaryota > Metazoa > Cnidaria > Anthozoa > Scleractinia > Pachyseridae > Pachyseris > Pachyseris speciosa. The sequence continues at coordinate 298,486 of JAEMWC010000027.1, forward strand.
GTTATGATTTATCTTCTCATCCAAGTGAATCCTTTTCCGCTATTTTTAACATTTAACCTTAGTTTACTTAAATAAGAAACTTTTTCAGGTTACAAGCTCATAAAATGTTGGACCAGAAACAAGAAATTCAACTTGGAAAAAAAAAACATTTCTGAATTCTCAGATAAAATGGCTTAAAAAACATTCACATTTTAATTCAAATTTCCAATAGTTTTACAAGTCGTGTCCCGGCCATCTCCAGAACGTCTTGATTAAATAAGGGCAATTTCGTCTTCATTTTTCAGCCTACAAGTTTGAACTTTTTAACCGAGATACTTTTAGAACGAAAATTAAAGTTGGGTGTTAGTGTTAGCCCATTTCTGACGCCATTTCTCTTAAAAATGCAGCTTGTCCGCTTTCAAATTTCGCGCTCCAGCGCGTCACTATTATGCTAATGTAATGCTTAATCATATGAATATTAATGACGTACGACCATTCTGCGCTGCTCTATTTTGATGTATTTTGCAGTTCGTTCCTGTGTAAATCCTTCAAGGGAATTGTCCCCTTATTTTGTTTCATCCTCTGAACTCCACAGATGAATAATCCCTGAGACCATTTCCTGCGGAAGGCAAATGATGCAATCAATGCAATCATCAATAGAAAGCTGAAACTTAAATTATTTACTTTTGAAAATGGATATATTCACGGATTTTCTCACACCTTATATTTATCGATACATTTTTTTCGTCCAGAAATTAAAAAGAAACATCTGCATTTCCTTGTAGTTATCATTATCTTCCCATGTGCTTTTTTTAAAAATGCAACCAAAGATTCATAATTATCATTCCTGCCTCTCTCATAAAAAGATTCAGTGTCTCACAGATCAATTATTTGCCTCACCCTTCGGCTTCGGCAAATAATTGAACTGCTCGCCACTGACAAATCACGATATTTTTCGAAAACCGAGTTCAATAACAGTTTTATCATTCGATCACCGAGCTTGTTTTTCATAATTAATTGCGGGAAGTGTGAAACTATCTGTCATTTTTTACTGAATTTGAAGATTTTGCACGCGTGGACGCAACAACCCATGAGCAGAATATTATGCAGCAAAAAATCACAGTTGTACGCTACTGCGCACGGGCAGACCATTATTTGCAGGCAGTTATTTGTAGGTCACGTGGTACGCTCTGGGCCAATGAAAAGGAAGGGATTAAGTATTGAATGATAATATTAATTATTGGGCAACTCCTTCGTCGTACGCGCCTACGAGCAATACCGCTAGCCGTGATTACCACGAGAAAAGTAGTTCACGGTTTTCTATAAGCATGTTGCTCCGCTTGGCTGCCCTTCGGGCCAGCGGTGCTCCGCTAGTAAACGTCTTCAGCTACAAAACAACATTAATCTTATTAAGATCAGTTTTCTGAGCTTACCCTCACTGATCATTTTTGCTAGGGACTTGTCCAACAACCAGTTACAGCAGCTGCTTCCAGGAGTGTTTAGTAACAACACTCAGCTGGAGAACCTGTAAGTAAAACACGTCTTTAGCTACAAAACAACATTAATCTCATTAAGATCAGTTTCCTGAGTATATCTTCACTGATCATTTTTGGTAGGTACTTGTCAAGTAACCAGTTACAGCACTTGCCTCCAGGAGTGTTTAGTAACAACACTCAGCTGGTATGGCTGTAAGTAAAAAACGTCTTAAGCTACAAAACAACATTAATCTTATTAAAATTAGTTTCCTGAGCATATCTTCATTGATTATTTTTGGTAAGGACTTGTCCAGTAACCAGTTAAAGAAGTTGGCTCCAGGAGTGTTTAGTAACAACACTCAGCTGGAGAACCTGTAAGTAAAAAACGTCTTTAGCTGCAAAACAACATTAATCTTATTAAGATCAGTTTCCCGAGCTTATCTTCACTGATCATTTTTGGTAGGTACTTGTCCGGTAACCAGTTACAGTAGTTGCCTCCAGGAGTGTTTAGTAGCAACACTCAGCTGGAGAGACTGTAAGTAAAAAACGTCTTCAGCTACAAAATTATATTAATGTTATTAAGATTAGTTTCCTGAGCTTATTTTCACTGATCTTTTTTGGTAGGGACTTGTCCAGTAACCAGTTACAGCAGTTGCCTCCAGGAGTGTTTAGTAACAACACTCAGCTGGAGAACCTGTAAGTAAAAAAGCGTGTTCAGCTACAAAACAACATTAATCTCATTAAGGTCAGTTTCCTGAGTATATCTTCACTGATCATTATTGCTAGGTACTTGTCCAGCAACCTGTTACAGCAGTTGCCTCCAATAGTCTTTAGTAACAACACTCAGCTGGTGTGGCTGTAAGTAAAAAACGTCTTCAGCTACAAAATAACATTAATCTTATTAAGATCAATTTTCTGAGCTTATTTTCACTGATCATGTCTGGTAGGGAGTTGCCTGGTAACCAGTTACAGTAGTTGCCTCCAGGTGTTAGTTAGTTAAGTCAGGTTTTTACGTAGGATCAGTTTTCAGTTCTTTCGCCAAGTGTTACTCACTTGTAGAATTGGCTAGCGCTACAAATATATTTACGTTTGAAGAGCTATACCAAAAGTAAGTCATTTGTATTGTTTTACGCTCGGTTTATTTTGTTGTTTCCGTTATTATTTTTTTTAGTTTCACGAATGGATATCTGTATTGTTGTTTCCTTGTTAGTTAATCTTTTACATCGTTAGTCAATTACATAAGCAGAATGCTTCGTTTGGTTTTTCTGTTGCGTTTTATGTAGGTCGAACCATACACAGAGATATATTAAATCAAGTATTGTGCCGCTACCCAAGTTTGCATATTATTACACGCTGTAAAAGCTCTATTTATTCCCCGGAGGCTTATTTTATTTCAGGCCTCATTGACGGGGGGCTTATTAGAGAGGGAAGCTTAATAGAGATGAGGACTTACTTCAAATCGTAAACCCTTTGTTTTCGTCTTAAAATAGTTTTGTTCAAAACTCAAACAACTGCAGTGAAACTTTATTATTTAATACAGAGCATTATGTGTTTGAGTCTATATTTGTTTAAAAACAGACCAACTGGGTCTCATAAAGTGGATTAGGAGGGGCTAATTACGAAATCTCAAGTCCCCAAGGGCAAGGGGCTTATTACAAAAACCGACTTCCAAACGGGGGCCTTATTAGAGAGGGAAATTAACAGAGACGGGATTGTTAATAGAGCTTTTACCGTAAGCGTTCGGGGAGGGAGGGGGGGGGGGGGGGGAAGTGGGCTGCAGCCCCCTAGTCGTCACAAAAATTGATCAATGCACCACAGATTTTTTGTGGGGGAAATGGCCAAAATTACAATTTTAAATTACGTCCTAAAATGGCCGTTTGCCCCCACAATTTGCAAGGAACTGATCTTTAGCCTAGCCTTTTGGCCTAGAAATGATAATGAAGACCAGTCAAGGACTGAAACTAGTATACATTTTGTTCGCTAACTCGATCACCGATGGTTCGCCATCCATAACTGGAGATATGATCGCAGGATTGCAAACGTTCGAAGAACTTTTTGCGATCTGCTATCCACGATCGTCTGCAATCATGTGGAAACCACACTTCTGTTTTGTTGGGAGTCGGTGGAAGTAATCATATGCAAATTGCCTTCCTTCAAGTTTGTGACTAGCTGTTCATTGATTTTCCGGTTGTTGTGTGATTGAAGAAAGTTTTGCCGGGTTCTAATTGGTAACAAACGGTATAATCTCTTGCTTGTTTTGTTTTGTTTTGTTTTATTAAGAAAAACATCTTTTCTCCCGGTGTACTGACGCTCAGTCAATTGTTTATACAAGTGTTATATAGGATAGTCTCTTTTACAGAGCTAGAGCATACTGTTCGAAGCCTCGTTTGCTTTTCTCAAAGTTAGTTTTTAAAAGACGTTAAGAGCTGCTCCTTTGGCAAAACCATTTTCAGAGCTAAAATGGTGACATAAAGACTCCTGTGTCAAGGAAAACAAAGCGTTAGCATCTTGCTCTTTCCACTGAGCAGAATTTGAAAGATTTCTGCAAATACAATATCTATTTGTACGGTGAGAACGCTAGTCTGACCGCCAAATGTACTTCCTCCGCGCTGCGGTGATAGCTTTCGACTTTGATGGTCGGCCGCAATCGTAAATGTTCGCCCGAGGTCACAGCGACATCTGAGAAAGTACACTGAGAAAGACTGAAAAAGTACACTGTCAACCTTTATTGAACACTCAGGGGAACAGTGAAGGCGACGCTTAAGCAAGATTCATGAACCCAGAGTAGCTGCAGTCATATATATTTATGGGCAAAATGGCTCGTTATGATTTATCTTCTCATCCAAGTGAATCCTTTTCCGCTATTTTTAACATTTAACCTTAGTTTACTTAAATAAGAAACTTTTTCAGGTTACAAGCTCATAAAATGTTGGACCAGAAACAAGAAATTCAACTTGGAAAAAAAAAACATTTCTGAATTCTCAGATAAACTGGCTTAAAAAACATTCACATTTTAATTCAAATTTCCAATAGTTTTTACAAGTCGTGTCCCGGCCATCTCCAGAACGTCTTGATTAAATAAGGGCAATTTCGTCTTCATTTTTCAGCCTACAAGTTTGAACCTTTAAACCGAGATACTTTTAGAACGAAAATTAAAGTTGGGTGTTAGTGTTAGCCCATTTCTGACGCCATTTCTCTTAAAAATGCAGCTTGTCCGCTTTCAAATTTCGCGCTCCAGCGCGTCACTATTATGCTAATGTAATGCTTAATCATATGAATATTAGTGACGTACGACCATTCTGCGCTGCTCTATTTTGATGTATTTTGCAGTTCGTTCCTGTGTAAATCCTTCAAGGGAATTGTCCCCTTATTTTGTTTCATCCTCTGAACTCCACAGATGAATAATCCCTGAGACCATTTCCTGCGGAAGGCAAATGATGCAATCAATGCAATCATCAATAGAAAGCTGAAACTTAAATTATTTACTTTTGAAAATGGATATATTCACGGATTTTCTCACACCTTATATTTATCGATACATTTTTTTCGTCCAGAAATTAAAAAGAAACATCTGCATTTCCTTGTAGTTATCATTATCTTCCCATGTGCTTTTTTTAAAAATGCAACCAAAGATTCATAATTATCATTCCTGCCTCTCTCATAGAAAGATTCAGTGTCTCACAGATCAATTATTTGCCTCACCCTTCGGCTTCGGCAAATAATTGAACTGCTCGCCACTGACAAATCACGATATTTTTCGAAAACCGAGTTCAATAACAGTTTTATCATTCGATCACCGAGCTTGTTTTTCATAATTAATTGCGGGAAGTGTGAAACTATCTGTCATTTTTTACTGAATTTGAAGATTTTGCACGCGTGGACGCAACAACCCATGAGCAGAATATTATGCAGCAAAAAATCACAGTTGTACGCTACTGCGCACGGGCAGACCATTATTTGCAGGCAGTTATTTGTAGGTCACGTGGTACGCTCTGGGCCAATGAAAAGGAAGGGATTAAGTATTGAATGATAATATTAATTATTGGGCAACTCCTTCGTCGTACGCGCCTACGAGCAATACCGCTAGCCGTGATTACCACGAGAAAAGTAGTTCACGGTTTTCTATAAGCATGTTGCTCCGCTTGGCTGCCCTTCGGGCCAGCGGTGCTCCGCTAGTAAACGTCTTCAGCTACAAAACAACATTAATCTTATTAAGATCAGTTTTCTGAGCTTACCCTCACTGATCATTTTTGCTAGGGACTTGTCCAACAACCAGTTACAGCAGCTGCTTCCAGGAGTGTTTAGTAACAACACTCAGCTGGAGAACCTGTAAGTAAAACACGTCTTTAGCTACAAAACAACATTAATCTCATTAAGATCAGTTTCCTGAGTATATCTTCACTGATCATTTTTGGTAGGTACTTGTCAAGTAACCAGTTACAGCACTTGCCTCCAGGAGTGTTTAGTAACAACACTCAGCTGGTATGGCTGTAAGTAAAAAACGTCTTAAGCTACAAAACAACATTAATCTTATTAAAATTAGTTTCCTGAGCATATCTTCATTGATTATTTTTGGTAAGGACTTGTCCAGTAACCAGTTAAAGAAGTTGGCTCCAGGAGTTTTTAGTAACATTACTCAGCTGGAGAACCTGTAAGTAAAAAACGTCTTTAGCTGCAAAACAACATTAATCTTATTAAGATCAGTTTCCCGAGCTTATCTTCACTGATCATTTTTGGTAGGTACTTGTCCGGTAACCAGCTACAGCAGTTGCCTCCAGGAGTGTTTAGTAGCAACACTCAGCTGGAGAGACTGTAAGTAAAAAACGTCTTCAGCTACAAAATTATATTAATGTTATTAAGATTAGTTTCCTGAGCTTATTTTCACTGATCTTTTTTGGTAGGGACTTGTCCAGTAACCAGTTACAGCAGTTGCCTCCAGGAGTGTTTAGTAACAACACTCAGCTGGAGAACCTGTAAGTAAAAAAGCGTGTTAAGCTACAAAACAACATTAATCTCATTAAGGTCAGTTTCCTGAGTATATCTTCACTGATCATTATTGCTAGGTACTTGTCCAGCAACCTGTTACAGCAGTTGCCTCCAATAGTCTTTAGTAACAACACTCAGCTGGTGTGGCTGTAAGTAAAAAACGTCTTCAGCTACAAAATAACATTAATCTTATTAAGATCAATTTTCTGAGCTTATTTTCACTGATCATGTTTGGTAGGGAGTTGCCTGGTAACCAGTTACAGTAGTTGCCTCCAGGTGTTAGTTAGTTAAGTCAGGTTTTTAGGTAGATTAGTTTTCAGTTCTTTCGCCAAGTGTTACTCACTTGTAGAATTGGCTAGCGCTACAAATATATTTACGTTTGAAGAGCTATACCAAAAGTAAGTCATTTGTATTGTTTTACGCTCGGTTTATTTTGTTGTTTCCGTTATTATTTTTTTTAGTTTCACGAATGGATTTCTGTATTGTTGTCTCCTTGTTAGTTAATCTTTTACATCGTTAGTCAGTTACATAAGCAGAATGCTTCGTTTTGTTTTTTCTGTTGCGTTTTATGTAGGTCGAACCATACACAGAGATATATTAAATCAAGTATTGTGCCGCTACCCAAGTTTGCATATTATTACATGCTGTAAAAGCTCTATTTATTCCCCGGAGGCTTATTTTATTTCTGGCCTCATTGACGGAGGGCTTATTAGAGAGGGGGACTTAATAGAGAGGAGGACTTACTTCAAATCGTAAACCCTTCAGTGTTTTCGTCTTAAAATAGTTTTGTTCAAAACTCAAACAACTGCAGTGAAACTTTATTATTTAATACAGAGCATTGTGTGTTCGAGTCTATACTTGTTTAAAAACAGACCAACTGGGTCTCATAAAGTGGATTAGGAGGGGCTAATTACGAAATCTCAAGTCCCCAAGGGCAAGGGGCTTATTACAAAAACCGACTTCCAAACGGGGGCCTTATTAGAGAGGGAAATTAACAGAGACGGGATTGTTAATAGAGCTTTTACCGTAAGCGTTCGGGGAGGGAGGGGGGGGGGGGAGTGGGCTGCAGCCCCCTAGTCGTCACAAAAATTGATCAATGCACCACAGATTTTTTGTGGGGGAAATGGCCAAAATTACAATTTTAAATTACGTCCTAAAATGGCCGTTTGCCCCCACAATTTGCAAGGAACTGATCTTTAGCCTAGCCTTTTGGCCTAGAAATGATAATGAAGACCAGTCAAGGACTGAAACTAGTATACATTTTGTTCGCTAACTCGATCACCGATGGTTCGCCATCCATAACTGGAGATATGATCGCAGGATTGCAAACGTTCGAAGAACTTTTTGCGATCTGCTATCCACGATCGTCTGCAATCATGTGGAAACCACACTTCTGTTTTGTTGGGAGTCGGTGGAAGTAATCATATGCAAATTGCCTTCCTTCAAGTTTGTGACTAGCTGTTCATTGATTTTCCGGTTGTTGTGTGATTGAAGAAAGTTTTGCCGGGTTCTAATTGGTAACAAACGGTATAATCTCTTGCTTGTTTTGTTTTGTTTTGTTTTATTAAGAAAAACATCTTTTCTCCCGGTGTACTGACGCTCAGTCAATTGTTTATACAAGTGTTATATAGGATAGTCTCTTTTACAGAGCTAGAGCATACTGTTCGAAGCCTCGTTTGCTTTTCTCAAAGTTAGTTTTTAAAAGACGTTAAGAGCTGCTCCTTTGGCAAAACCATTTTCAGAGCTAAAATGGTGACATAAAGACTCCTGTGTCAAGGAAAACAAAGCGTTAGCATCTTGCTCTTTCCACTGAGCAGAATTTGAAAGATTTCTGCAAATACAATATCTATTTGTACGGTGAGAACGCTAGTCTGACCGCCAAATGTACTTCCTCCGCGCTGCGGTGATAGCTTTCGACTTTGATGGTCGGCCGCAATCGTAAATGTTCGCCCGAGGTCACAGCGACATCTGAGAAAGTACACTGAGAAAGACTGAAAAAGTACACTGTCAACCTTTATTGAACACTCAGGGGAACAGTGAAGGCGACGCTTAAGCAAGATTCATGAACCCAGAGTAGCTGCAGTCATATATATTTATGGGCAAAATGGCTCGTTATGATTTATCTTCTCATCCAAGTGAATCCTTTTCCGCTATTTTTAACATTTAACCTTAGTTTACTTAAATAAGAAACTTTTTCAGGTTACAAGCTCATAAAATGTTGGACCAGAAACAAGAAATTCAACTTGGAAAAAAAAAACATTTCTGAATTCTCAGATAAACTGGCTTAAAAAACATTCACATTTTAATTCAAATTTCCAATAGTTTTTACAAGTCGTGTCCCGGCCATCTCCAGAACGTCTTGATTAAATAAGGGCAATTTCGTCTTCATTTTTCAGCCTACAAGTTTGAACCTTTAAACCGAGATACTTTTAGAACGAAAATTAAAGTTGGGTGTTAGTGTTAGCCCATTTCTGACGCCATTTCTCTTAAAAATGCAGCTTGTCCGCTTTCAAATTTCGCGCTCCAGCGCGTCACTATTATGCTAATGTAATGCTTAATCATATGAATATTAGTGACGTACGACCATTCTGCGCTGCTCTATTTTGATGTATTTTGCAGCTCGTTCCTGTGTAAATCCTTCAAGGGAATTGTCCCCTTATTTTGTTTCATCCTCTGAACTCCACAGATGAATAATCCCTGAGACCATTTCCTGCGGAAGGCAAATGATGCAATCAATGCAATCATCAATAGAAAGCTGAAACTTAAATTATTTACTTTTGAAAATGGATATATTCACGGATTTTCTCACACCTTATATTTATCGATACATTTTTTTCGTCCAGAAATTAAAAAGAAACATCTGCATTTCCTTGTAGTTATCATTATCTTCCCATGTGCTTTTTTTAAAAATGCAACCAAAGATTCATAATTATCATTCCTGCCTCTCTCATAGAAAGATTCAGTGTCTCACAGATCAATTATTTGCCTCACCCTTCGGCTTCGGCAAATAATTGAACTGCTCGCCACTGACAAATCACGATATTTTTCGAAAACCGAGTTCAATAACAGTTTTATCATTCGATCACCGAGCTTGTTTTTCATAATTAATTGCGGGAAGTGTGAAACTATCTGTCATTTTTTACTGAATTTGAAGATTTTGCACGCGTGGACGCAACAACCCATGAGCAGAATATTATGCAGCAAAAAATCACAGTTGTACGCTACTGCGCACGGGCAGACCATTATTTGCAGGCAGTTATTTGTAGGTCACGCGGTACGCTCTGGGCCAATGAAAAGGAAGGGATTAAGTATTGAATGATAATATTAATTATTGGGCAACTCCTTCGTCGTACGCGCCTACGAGCAATACCGCTAGCCGTGATTACCACGAGAAAAGTAGTTCACGGTTTTCTATAAGCATGTTGCTCCGCTTGGCTGCCCTTCGGGCCAGCGGTGCTCCGCTAGTAAACGTCTTCAGCTACAAAACAACATTAATCTTATTAAGATCAGTTTTCTGAGCTTACCCTCACTGATCATTTTTGCTAGGGACTTGTCCAACAACCAGTTACAGCAGCTGCTTCCAGGAGTGTTTAGTAACAACACTCAGCTGGAGAACCTGTAAGTAAAACACGTCTTTAGCTACAAAACAACATTAATCTCATTAAGATCAGTTTCCTGAGTATATCTTCACTGATCATTTTTGGTAGGTACTTGTCAAGTAACCAGTTACAGCACTTGCCTCCAGGAGTGTTTAGTAACAACACTCAGCTGGTATGGCTGTAAGTAAAAAACGTCTTAAGCTACAAAACAACATTAATCTTATTAAAATTAGTTTCCTGAGCATATCTTCATTGATTATTTTTCGTAAGGACTTGTCCAGTAACCAGTTAAAGAAGTTGGCTCCAGGAGTGTTTAGTAACATTACTCAGCTGGAGAACCTGTAAGTAAAAAACGTCTTTAGCTGCAAAACAACATTAATCTTATTAAGATCAGTTTCCCGAGCTTATCTTCACTGATCATTTTTGGTAGGTACTTGTCCGGTAACCAGCTACAGCAGTTGCCTCCAGGAGTGTTTAGTAGCAACACTCAGCTGGAGAGACTGTAAGTAAAAAACGTCTTCAGCTACAAAATTATATTAATGTTATTAAGATTAGTTTCCTGAGCTTATTTTCACTGATCTTTTTTGGTAGGGACTTGTCCAGTAACCAGTTACAGCAGTTGCCTCCAGGAGTGTTTAGTAACAACACTCAGCTGGAGAACCTGTAAGTAAAAAAGCGTGTTAAGCTACAAAACAACGTTAATCTCATTAAGGTCAGTTTCCTGAGTATATCTTCACTGATCATTATTGCTAGGTACTTGTCCAGCAACCTGTTACAGCAGTTGCCTCCAATAGTCTTTAGTAACAACACTCAGCTGGTGTGGCTGTAAGTAAAAAACGTCTTCAGCTACAAAATAACATTAATCTTATTAAGATCAATTTTCTGAGCTTATTTTCACTGATCATGTTTGGTAGGGAGTTGCCTGGTAACCAGTTACAGTAGTTGCCTCCAGGTGTTAGTTAGTTAAGTCAGGTTTTTAGGTAGATTAGTTTTCAGTTCTTTCGCCAAGTGTTACTCACTTGTAGAATTGGCTAGCGCTACAAATATATTTACGTTTGAAGAGCTATACCAAAAGTAAGTCATTTGTATTGTTTTACGCTCGGTTTATTTTGTTGTTTCCGTTATTATTTTTTTTAGTTTCACGAATGGATTTCTGTATTGTTGTCTCCTTGTTAGTTAATCTTTTACATCGTTAGTCAGTTACATAAGCAGAATGCTTCGTTTTGTTTTTTCTGTTGCGTTTTATGTAGGTCGAACCATACACAGAGATATATTAAATCAAGTATTGTGCCGCTACCCAAGTTTGCATATTATTACATGCTGTAAAAGCTCTATTTATTCCCCGGAGGCTTATTTTATTTCTGGCCTCATTGACGGAGGGCTTATTAGAGAGGGGGACTTAATAGAGAGGAGGACTTACTTCAAATCGTAAACCCTTCAGTGTTTTCGTCTTAAAATAGTTTTGTTCAAAACTCAAACAACTGCAGTGAAACTTTATTATTTAATACAGAGCATTGTGTGTTCGAGTCTATATTTGTTTAAAAACAGACCAACTGGGTCTCAGAAAGTGGATTAGGATTACGAAATCTCAAGTCCCAAAGGGCAAGGGGCTTATTACAAAAACCGACTTCCAAACGGGGGCCTGATTAGAGAGGGAAATTAACAGAGACGGGATTGTTAATAGAGCTTTTACCGTAAGCGTTCGGGGAGGGAAGGGGGGGGGGGGGGGGAAGTGGGCTGCAGCCCCCTAGTCGTCACAAAAATTGATCAATGCACCACAGATTTTTTGTGGGGGAAATGGCCAAAATTACAATTTTAAATTACGTCCTAAAATGGCCGTTTGCCCCCACAATTTGCAAGGAACTGATCTTTAGCCTAGCCTTTTGGCCTAGAAATGATAATGAAGACCAGTCAAGGACTGAAACTAGTATACATTTTGTTCGCTAACTCGATCACCGATGGTTCGCCATCCATAACTGGAGATATGATCGCAGGATTGCAAACGTTCGAAGAACTTTTTGCGATCTGCTATCCACGATCGTCTGCAATCATGTGGAAACCACACTTCTGTTTTGTTGGGAGTCGGTGGAAGTAATCATATGCAAATTGTCTTCCTTCAAGTTTGTGACTAGCTGTTCATTGATTTTCCGGTTGTTGTGTGATTGAAGGAAGTTTTGCCGGGTTCTAATTGGTAACAAACGGTATAATCAAATGAAGAATGATCCTCGCAGTTGTGAACGCAATTTATGCAATTGCGAAAAGAAGCCTGAAAAAAATTCAGGACTTCAACGGGGTTTGAACCCGTGACCTCGCAATTACCGGTGCGATGCTCTAACCAACTGAGCTATGAAGCCACTGACGTTGGGAGCAGGTCAATTGTGGGTTCATATGTTCCCGTGAAAGAAATGAGTGTGAATGATATATGAAATGAATCATATATGAACTGCGGAAATGAAATCAAATGAAGAATGATCCTCGCAGTTGTGAACGCAATTTATGCAATTGCGAAAAGAAGCCTGAAAAAAATTCAGGACTTCAACGGGGTTTGACACTCATTTCTTTCACGGGAACATATGAACCCACAATTGACCTGCTCCCAACGTCAGTGGCTTCATAGCTCAGTTGGTTAGAGCATCGCACCGGTAATCGCGAGGTCACGGGTTCAAACCCCGTTGAAGTCCTGAATTTTTTTCAGGCTTCTTTTCGCAATTGCGTTCACAACTGCGAGGATCATTCTTCATTTGATTTCATTTCCGCAGTTCATATATGATTCATTTCATATATCATTCACAAACGGTATAATCTCTTGCTTGTTTTGTTTTGTTTTGTTTTATTAAGAAAAACATCTTTTCTGCCGGTGTACTGAAGCTCAGTCAATCATTTGTACAAGTGTTATATAGGATAGTCTCTTTTACAGAGCATACTGTTTGAAGCCTCGTTTGCTTTTGTCAAAGTTAGTTTTTAAAAGACGTTAAGAGCTGCTCCTTTGGCAAAACCATTTTCAGAGCTAAAATGGTGTCATAAAGACTCCTGTGTCAAGGAAAACAGAGCGTTAGCATCTTGCTCTTTCCGCTGAGCAGAATTTGAAAGATTTCTGCAAATACAATATCTATTTATACGGTGAGAACGCTAGTCTGACCGCCAAATGTACTTCCTCCGCGCTGCGGTTATAGCTTTCGACTTTGATGGTCGGCCGCAATCGTAAATGTTTGCCCGAGGTCACAGCGACATCTGAGAAAGTACACTGAGAAAAACTGAGAAAGTACAATGTCAACCTTTATTGAACACTCAGGGGAACAGTGAAGGCGACGCTTAAGCAAGATTCATGAACCCAGAGTAGCTGCAGTCATACATATTTATGAGCAAAATGGCTCGTTATGATTTATCTTCTCATCCAAGTAAATCCATTCCTATTGCTATTTTTAACATTTAACCTTAGTCTACTTAAATAAGAAACTTTTTCAGGTTACAAGCTCATAAAAAGTTGGACCAGAAACAAGAAATTCAAATTGGAAACTAACATTTCTGAATTCTCAGATAAAATGGCTTAAAAAATATTTACATTTTAATTCAAATTTCCAATAGTTTTTACAAGTCGTGTCCCGGCCATCTCCGGAACGTCTCGATTAAATAAGGGCAATTTCGTCTTCATTTTTCAGCCTACAAGTTTGAACCTTTAAACCGAGATACTTTTAGAACGAAAATTAAAGTTGGGTGTTAGTGTTAGCCCATTTCTGACGCCATTTCTCTTAAAAATGCAGCTTGTCCGCTTTCAAATTTCGCGCTCCAGCGCGTCACTATTATGCTAATGTAATGCTTAATCATATGAATATTAGTGACGTACGACCATTCTGCGCTGCTCTATTTTGATGTATTTTGCAGTTCGTTCCTGTGTAAATCCTTCGAGGGAATTGTCCCCTTATTTTGTTTCATCCTCTGAACTCCACAGATGAATAATCCCTGAGACCATTTCCTGCGGAAGGCAAATGATGCAATCAATGCAATCATCAATAGGAAGCTGAAACTTAAATTATTTACTTTTGAAAATGGATATATTCACGGATTTTCTCACACCTTATATTTATCGATATCTTTTTTTCGTCCAGAAATTAAAAAGAAATATCTGTATTTCCTTGTGGTTATCATTATCTTCCCATGTGCTTTTTTTAAAAATGCAACCAAAGATTCATAATTATCATTCCTGCCTCTCTTATAGAAAGAGTCCAGTCCAGATTCGATTCCCGGCTACTAAGCGTTGTCTTCGCCGTCATCTTTGGTTGTTAATACACTGTACTATAAGCTAACGACGTTAACGTGTTGGGTCCTCGAGCGCTGTGTTGAAGTCATCTCCTTTGGGCCGTTTATTTTCTAGTCCGAGCGTAATATTTCTCAGACGGCTGCAAACAACGTTTCGCCTTGTTCACACGCTTTAGAAAACGGGGAATTAACATGGATGTGTTTTTCGTGCGCCATGTTTAAATTCAGTTGTTGCCGCACGTACTTGCGTAGACCTTTTCCAAACGAGAAATACTAGCATTTTCCACGCGCGTTCAGAACGAGGATACCATGCGTGAAAGACACCTCGTGAAACTATACTCTTTCGCGCCGTTTATGAAATCGACAGTTGAGGAGTGGACAAGGGATACTTTCTTGCAATGTTTGTAATCGGTAGTTGATGAGTGAACAAGGGATACATGCTGTGCGCTTTTTATTTTCCAGTCCAAGCTTAATATTTCTCAGACGGTTGCAAAAGCTTTGCCTTGCCGGGGTCAAGTTTGTAGATTAATTACTAGTTGAAACGCGCTCTTACTTCACACGCCTTTAGTAAAGGAGGAATACATGGACGTGTTATATTTCTTCGTGAGGTATATTTTATTTGAGTTGTAGCCGCACGTACTTGCGTAGACTTTTTCCAAACGAGGAATACTCGGCTGTGCTGGCTTAAGAGGTGAGAAAGAAGACAATGAAGTACCGAGAAATAGTAATTTGCGAAAAATAGTTGAGGTTGCGATTTTTTGCAGATTTCGCAGAATTTGCAAGGCGGCTGTGCTGGCTGAAGAGGTGAGAAGGAAGACAATGTAGTAGCGAAATATAGTAAATAGCAAAAAATAGTTCAGGTTGCGATTTTTCGCAAATTTCGCAAAATTAGTAAGTGGTGACTGAAGAGGTGAGAAAGAAGACAATGAAGTAACGAAAAATAGTAAAAAGCGAAAAAATAGTTCAGGTTGCAATTTTTCACAAATTTGCCAGGCGGCTGTGTGCTGGCTGAAGAGGCTACAACATTTCTTGAAGGGGCATCGAAAAATCGCAAAAATCGTAAAATTTGCATTTACGTTCAATCCTGGACATAAGTGCATAAGTGTTATTCTAAGTCTTATCTGGTCCGAGAAATCTTATCGATACCGACTTGCATCTCCTGTAACAGTAAAGAAGGCAGACGTTTCAGCCGAAACATGTTTGTAACATTTGAAATAGTCATTAAATACTATTTAAAAGGTTTAAATAACTTTTTAGAAGCTATGAATAAAAATGCCTAGATCCGGGCCACAATTCCCGCAACGTCCTGCTCTGCTGAGCGATCTTTTAGTGGCCTTCACCGCATCAAGACGTTTCTGAGATACACAATGGGGCACCAGCGTCTCAGTAGCATTACCATAGTTAACATTGAAAGGGCGTATGCCAATAACACTATGAAAAATGACATGCAAAGTATCGTTGACATTTTTGGGCTCCCACGCTCCTCATACTTCTTTTAAACTTAAGCGTGTAAATCTCATTTGTTTTCCGTACTTTTTTCGTACTTTTGAAATGATTTGCACGGCTAAAATTGATGACGAATTAACACATATGGAGTCGCAAAAAAAAAAGCAGATGTCTTTCCAACAGTTAGTCAATCTTCATTCGGGCAAATGACACTTTAGACCCCCAACTCCCCGCAACCGTACGCCTATGCCAATTAAAGACGTTTGGTTGACCTGTGTAAGCTTCCTGAGCATAACTTCACTGATCATTTTGGTAGGGACTTCCCTGGTAACCAGTTAAGGCAGTTGCCTCCAGGAGTGTTTAGTAACAACAATCAGCTGGAGAGACTGTAAGTAGAAAACGTCTTCAGCTACAAAACAACAATTATCTTATTAAGATCAGTTCCCGAGCTTATCTTCACTGATCATTTTTGGTAGGGACTTGTCAGGTAACCAGTTGAAGCAGTTGCCTCCAGGGGTGTTTAGTAGCAACACTCAGCTGAAGAGACTGTAAATAAAAAACGCCTTCAGCTACAAAATAACATTAATGTTATTACGATTAGTTTCCTGAGCTTATTTTCACTGATCTTTTTTGGTAGGGACTTGTCCAGTAACCAGTTACAGCAGTTTCCTTCAGGAACGTTTAGTAAGAACACTCAGCTGGTGTGGCTGTAAGTAAAAAATTCGCACGTCTTGAGCTACAAAGTAACATTAATCTTATTAAGATTAGTTTCCTGAGCTTACCTTCACTGATCATTTTTGGTAGGGACTTGCCTGATAACGAGTTACAACAGTTGCCTTCAGGTGTTAGTTAGTTAAGTTAGGTTTTCGAGTAGGATCAGTTTTCAGTTCTTTCGCCACTTGTTACTCGCCTGTAAGAGTTCGCTACCGCTACAAATATTTTTACCACAATTGCTAGTAATCTCGCAATCTGATTGGCTAATTTGCCGTTGTCGATAAGAGTCTAGATAACATACGTACATACATACATACATATACTTTATTTATGCTCGAAAATTACAGAGTAGCTGTAGAGCTAATATCTTTCGAGAAAATAAGCTAAAATAAAATAAAATATGGTATATTACAATTTCAATTCCAATAATATTTATAAACTAAGTACAACATTATGCATGTAGAGGGAAATATAACTTGTAGATCTACTGTGGAAAAGTTTCATATCTGAGGATCTCCTGCTTGAATTTTTATTTAATAAATCTAATGTTTTGTAAGTGTCTGGGAGAGAGTTCCATATTTTGCTAGCTAAGTATGAAAAAGATAAAAATGCTCTACTTTAAATTGGTTGCCTCTCTCCTATATGACATCGTAAATCATTATGCCCCTTTTTTTATGAATTGTTTACTTGCTCTGAACAGGTTCATTCCTACTCTACTCGTTTTTCAATAGCCGGTAACTTCTACAAAAAAACATGCGAGAACAAATCATCAATTGTTTTCTTTTTCTAGAGTCGGTGCGAAAAAATGAAATGGTATCCCCCTTGAACTTCGTAAGCTAAGGAAAGCACCCTTTAAACGTAAATTGACTCACTTGCTTTTGAAGATTCTTGAAACTGGGGAGATGAATGTTGATTTGCGCTGTATTGACCTTTCTGCTCATATTTGCATTTTACCTAATTTGCATCTCTTTGACTTTTTGTGAATCTCTATCCTTATTTTTCCCTCAGGCTAATGTAATGTAGAAATCTTTATATATACGTAACTGGTTTTGTTATAACTCTCATCATTATTACTTTTTTTTCTCTTTCCTGTGTGTGTGTGAGTATGCGTGTGCGTGAGCGAGTGCGTGTGCGTGTGCGTGTGTGTGTGGGTGTGGGTGTGGGCGTGTGCGAGCTTATTAAATAGTGTCAGTTAAGTAGTCCGCCTCGAATAGCTGTGCTAACTGCGGGCTACAAAGGCCTTTTTGTTATGTATGAATAAACCAAGCCAAGTCAAGTCAATGAGTGCAGACCGTACGTCTTTGTTTTTGGGTTGGGAAGGGCCAGGATATGATCTCCACGCAAATTATAGGATGAAGACCGTACGGTGAACATATCTTTTCGATTCAGTTCGTAAAGAACAGACTCTTATATAACGTGATCATGAAGTTCTCGAGGCGTCTAATGAATTGAGATTTTAAATTAACTTTGCTTAGTAAAATGTCATATGGAGAGCTATAGTCCTGTAGTACAAACCTAAGAATGCGCTTATTTAGATTATCTACTTTGTCGGCATTGCGCGTACCACAGAAATGCCAAACAGAAGAACAGTAGTAAAAGTGCGGCAAAATTAAAGCTTTATAAAGCTTCAATAGCATCTCATTATTAATAAGTTTCCGAAATCTAAGCATTACTTTCAATTGATTATTTATTTTCTTACAGATAACTGATACGTGATTATCAAAAGAGAGCCTACTATCTATTGTCATTCCAAATATATCTATTGAGTTATTTACTGGGAAACAAAAATTGTGCTCAGTTTTTCCCAGGATTAGAGCTTGGTGCTTTTTCTCGTTAACAATCATGCCATCGTTTTTATACCACTGATTTGCGACATTAACCTCTTGACAAATGGACTCTTCCAATGCGAGTGGGTCTAGGTTAGACGAATAAATCTGATGGTCGTCTGCGTATGCGTTTAGTTTTGAATATTTCACATGCTGGAACAAGTCGTTAATAAATATATTAAAAAACATCGGTCCAAAAACGCTCCCTTGTGGAACTTGTCTTCTGGTGCCCGCCCAGTTGGAGAAGGTATCTCCAATCTTTACTCGATGCTGTCTTCCTGACAAGTAGTCTTTAAGTAGCGCGCACCTTCCTTCGCCAACTCCATATGCTTTGAGTTTTGCCAAGAGTAAGTCATGTTGAATGACATCAACAGCTACAGAAAGGTCCATAGAGACAATCGCAACCAGTTCCCCCCTATCACGCATGCGACTCCAGTCCTCTGTCAACCGCAATAATGCAGTTTCACAACTTTAGAACTTCCCATATGAACTAATAATGTCCGACAGAATAGCGCTATAGAATTCACCCAACTGTGCTGCTCGTAGATATTATTAAGCACAGGTAACACTGTGTGAAAGGGGCCTGCTGTTCGTGTCAACGTCAACGATTTTCCTCACACTCTGAAATAAACATTGTGTTAAACAAACATATGGAATGTGGTTTAGCGTTGTCTGTACTCTTATAGACAACGATATTCGTCATCACAGTCGTCAAAATTTGTTGCGGACTCACTCGGTTTCGCCTCGTGAGTCCACACCATTTTGACCACTGTGATGACGAATATCGTTGTCGATACAAGTACAGACAACGCTAAACCACATTTGATTTATTAAATTTACGTTTGAAGAGCTACAAATCGTCTATTTCTAGGAGCTATACCAAAGTAAAACATTTATACTGTTTTACGCTCGGTTTATTTTGCTGTTCCTGTTATTATTTGTTAATTTCACGTATGGATTTCTGTATTGTTGTCTCGTTGTCAGTTAGCTATTTACATCGTAAAAACCGGGGACTTATTAGAGAGTAGAATTAATAGACTCGGGGAGCTCAGTAGAGCTTTTACGATAAGCGTACGGGGCGGGGGAGGGGGGTGGGGAGGGCTGCAGCCCCCCATTCGTCACAAAAATTGATCAATTTGGGCACTAGAGAAACAAAAAGCAAATTGGTACTTCAATGTCTTAACGTTTTTGCTTCGATCCACTATCGCTTTATTTTCTAACCACGCTCTAAACTGCATCGATCACAGGATAGCAGAAAACAGATACAGTTAAAGTTCAGAACCATGAAATTAATGTTTAGGGCCTAGGAATCATAATGAAGACCAGTCAAGGACTGAAACTAGTATACAATTTGTTCACTAACTCAATCACTGGTGGTTCGCCGTCCATAATTGTTATTCTAAGTCTTATGTTTCCATTTTTTGTATCTCGTCAGTAGGAGCTGCATCTTTCTGCATCTTTTCATCTTTCGAAAAACATAAACATCAATAACACTGTCGTTTGCATTTTTGGAAAGACTTGCCAGTAATGACTTTCAAAAAATGTAAACGACAGTGTTATTGATGTTAATGTTTTTTTCCGAAGACATAATAGACTTAACGAGAAATAAAATGACAGTCCAATGATGTTATTGAAAGTGCATGAGCATGAAAATTGCGCAAATAAATCAACGGGTGAATAAAATGAAAAGTTAGTCGTGAAAATGTTCTTCCGAAGATGTTATTGAATTCCCGTAAATTAAAATGAATTTCTATTTTCTGTTAATGAAGGGCAAAAGGTGTAATTATTTCGTGGTAAAGAATTTCTCATTATCCAGTTGAATTCGTTGCCTTAAGAAGTATTAAGTAACGACAATCATTTCCAGTCTGTTTACGTGCAACGCTCATTTATTTGTAGCATTCTATTTAGATCAGTTTAATCAACCTGTGTATTGATTATTTCAAACGAAGCATTTTAGGTTTTCTGTTTACATTTTCTTAAACTCCTTACATACCTTTTAGAGACAAACTCAACACAAAAAAGGGTAAAACGTAGAAGAAGTTTATACCGACATGCTTGTTGGGATGTTAACCGCGGTCAAACGTAAAAAGTAAGAAAAATACTTTAAAGCTAAGGTTTTTACGTTGAGGGCTCAAAGATGATAAGTTTTTCTTCAGTCTGTGAGTTTACTAAATCATTTTACGAATTACTAAAACAGTTTTAGGAACAATAAGGTGAATCGGTTTTCTTGAAGTCACGCATTGAAACAGAAAACAAAAACATGCCGCGCCGAACAGTCTCCACATTCTTCGCTTTAAAAAACCTTAAAAACTTTTTTAGTAATTCATGAAATGATTTAGTAAACTCACAGACTGATGAAAGACTCATCATCTTTGAGCTCTCAACGTAAAAACCTTATCTTTAAAGGACTTTTCTTATTTTTTTACGTTTGACCGCGGTTAAGTTGGGATGAGAAGGAGAGATCAGTACCACAGCACCCAGTACGGGAAAAGGTTTACAGTGCTGCCGTACTGGCTACAGCGTCGTGTTTCTTAATAGACCGCTAGCAGTCCATTTTCCAGCTAATCACGAATCGCGAACGCAAACCCTTTTAACGGTTCAACGACAACAACAACAACAACATGCTTTATTTTCCCCATTTAGTGACATTACAGACATACAATCGTTTAAATAAAAAGAAAAGAGGGGACTGGCTACCTGAAATAACCATAAAGTTAAAAAGGGCAGGCAGCCAGTTAACAAAACTGATCATAATAATTCAGGTCGGTACACAAGCAGATACAAACATACATACACACATGTAACAAAACCGTGAGCAAAAATAAGATTATGAAGAGAGAAAATACTATAAAATAGATAGGAGAAGACTAGAGTAAAAAAAAAAAAATACATAAAGTAAGCAAAGGGTATGGCAAAAATACTGAGATACGGAAAACTATAGATAGTGCAAAACAAAAATCTAATATTACAAACGCATTCTAATATCCTTCAAGATATTGTTCTTTTAACCTTTTCTTGAACATAGACAAAGATGACAACTTTATATCACTGTCAAGGGAATTCCAAATAGATGGGCCTATGAACCGAATGTTGAATTTACCATAGTTAGTTCTTACATAAGGAAGAAAATAAGATTGTTTTGCTACAAATCTAGTATTTTATTTATGAATATCAATTACTTTAGTGAAGAAGGAATGAAAGGTAGTAGGAAGGAGTTGATTATAAAATTTGTACATAAAAATAGCAACATAAATGTAACAAGATCATAGAACTTAATTACCTGAAGAGATTTGAACAAGGGGCCAGAATGAGTGTCGAACTGGGAAAAAGTGATAATGTGCATAGCTTTCTTTTGAAGTGTAAATACAAGTTTAAGAATTGATTCGTATGCGTTACCCCAAATAATAATACCGTAAGTCAAAAAGGATAGATTAAGGCGTAATATAATTTAACCAAAATGCTTATGTCAACAAAGTGTCTTACTTTGTATAAGAGACTGGAGCGAGGAGGAAAAAACCCCCCGGCTCGTTCCATCGCGCAGAATGCCGCGACACATCCGGGACTTAAATGTAGAGTCCGCGCGAAATTTCAAATTCAATCAGGCTACCCGATGGTTAAACAATAAAGAAAAAGGACCAGAAAATGGCCGACAACGCATACTTGTTTAGAGTTTACGTGCTTCATACTTGTGTTTCGTAGTGGTTATCATATGGCTTTTGTAGATGAGACATTGATGGAATAAAGGAGACATTTTTTGAGATGTTACGAATAGTGGATTTAGTCGTTTTCTTTTCCCGAATTTGGTCCATTTCAGAGAAAATATTGTATGAGGAAATATTTGGAGGAAGAATTTTTATCCTTCAAAGTGCCCTTCTTAACGGTTATCATACGGCTTTGAAGGAAGCTTTATGCCAAGTTTTAACGGAAAATGAAGTTTCGAAGTGGTCGTTCTGTCCAACTTTAAAACACTCCTGCCGATCTTTCAGCCTTCGTTCGCTTCTGAGACAAGAAGAACAATAGAACAAAACTCTTTTGAATTTCCCGGTAGAATATCAATATATGCCAAGCTCCGCTCCGCAAACAATAGGACACACGCCGACGCTACAAGGCATTGAAATTGAGAGGTGATAAAATGTATCATTTAACCATCTTAATTAAAGTAATACTTTGCGTGAGCTGCAATAAACACGAAGTCTCAACACACATGTGTTCATCGCAAATTTTCAACGTGTCGTCTGAGCAAGAAATCAAGGGCGTTGATCGGGAGCTCTTTTTAGAGCTCATTGAATCCCATTGAATTGGACGGGGAGTAGTTCTTCCACTCGATAAAGTACTCCGTCTTGCCTTTTTGGATTCTTTTGGCGACAATTCACTTGACCTCGAAAACACCCATCACCGCAGGCTTTTCGTTGGGTCGATACTTTGCACTGAAGCTGCGATCGCGATCATCACTGAATAATGACCCGTAGAAGCTAGGAGGATGCCTGAAACGCTTAGCCATGTTGTCTCGAAACGAACTTGAACGAAATCAATGAATTGGATTACAAGCTCAACTTCTTTTTATTTTTATTTGCCGAAACAAATCGAAGCTTGAATAATTATTTTTATAAACAATGGAACATGTTCCCATAGGAGTAAAAAATATTGGCGAGAGCCGGCTTGAGTCGACTACTTGTTGACAAGTTTTTTTCAGTTCACAGTTTATTAAAACTTTTGGAAGGGTATGTTCTCTTACCCTGCTAGCAGAGTGGCTTCGATCATTCCTAGATAAGTCGGCAGCAATTTAAGATTTCGAGCAACTATAGAAAACAGGGCCACTTCGGTCCAGCTTGTCGGAAGGCTTTAAAGAACGAGGCATATCAGAATGGCTCCTATTGAGGTGCGAGAAAGTTGCAGATTTTATAGCATGAGATTACCGTTAACAGTTAAACCCCGACATTACGTACAGCTTTGGGTCAGAAAAAAGAGTTCATGGTTTTCGGATGCTGTTAAGCGCGATTTAAATCCATTTTTTCGAGTAGTTGTTTTTACGATGGCGACTCAATTTTCAAGCGTGTCTACCGCTCCAAGCTTCTCCCAGTTTGAGCTTCTGAAAAAGAAAAACGAAAACAAAAACACAAGAGTGACGACGAGTTAGTTCACGAAAATCTGCTTTTAAACCGCTTTAACTGCATGAAACTATTTCAGATGACGCTTTGATTTTAGAGAGTCTCAAGACACTTAAAATTTTTTCCACGAACTTGTCAAAAGTTATTTTGAATGGGGAACGCGGCCTATAAACTACGACTCTATTGTTGACTTTATCACACCTTGATATTCCGATATGTCTCCCGACGGTTTGAGCCGTAGAATTCGCTGAAGAGTTACCGAACAGACCGAAATACTCCCAGAGCCAATCGGCGGACCAACCATAGCAGATTAGCTCTGAACAAAAAGATAATTATGCCGCACATTAGAAATCGGGTACCGTAAGTAGATGTCGCGAAAAAAACAATAGAATTCTGGGCGATGCGACTTTTCGGATTTTTCACACACCCGTTCCTCTATCCAGAGAGGGACTACTTTCCCAAGTCCCCCTCTGAAATCTCTTTTAACTTTATAGGCGACTAAATAACAACAACTTGCAGAGGTTAAATGATAGCACCCTGTTCCGAGGCTCGGCTGTCTTTGAAGAACTGTAAGTTTAAATAATTCTAGTTTACATTACCTTACTTTCGTGTTTGTATCATCAAGTTTTGAAATTGGACAGTCCCATAACCATCCACATTGTCAGTATTTATAATTATGGTTTTGGGATAAGCACCCTCTCCTTGTATGCATTTAATTGATCCCACGTCAAATAAACATAATATTTACTTTTAACCAGGAGTTGTTATTCAACCTATCATGATCCTGCCACTGAAAAGGATCAAATGTCCCAGTTGAAATAGAAACATTCGTAAAGTTTTAGCAACAAGTCATCGGGCATAACTTTGAGTTATTGTTGCTTTCTACACAAAACGTTTCCTTTTTTACATCAATAAAATCAACTACTCCCAGTCAGTGAGATACTTTTACAAAACAAGATCTCCTGTATGCTTTTCTGTTCATATTAGGTGGCTTCATGTCAATAACATCAAGGAGCTAGCTCCCAATTGTTCAGGGATTTGGTTAACTTGAACGAACTGTAAGTATATATAAGGTGAACATACCTTGAAGATAACGCAGGCACTTTAAAGATTACGGCTGGTGGTGGTGGTGACCATGGCAGTGGTAATGTTGATGCTGGTGATGATAGCAGTGTTAGTGCTGGTAGGGATGTTGATGGTGGTGGTAATGATAGTAATGGTAATAGTGGCGATGGTGGGTAGTTGTGGTGGTGGCAGTGACGTGATGACTGTAATGTTGAGTTTTTAATCTGCTTTCGCACATTATTTTTTATTGTTTATTTGATTGTTATGGTGACGATGACGATGACGATGATGATGATGATGATGATGATGATGATGATGATGATGATGATGACCACGGCGACAATTTAATGGTGGTGTTGTTAGTGTCACTGTTTTTTGTTTAACCTCTCACAGGGCGAAGGGAGCTTGTATCGTTAATAACTAATGTTTGTCTTTTTAGGGACTTCTCTGGCAACAAGGTGCAGCGTTTGAAACCAGGACTTTTTGGGAACCTTACGAGGCTTACAAAGCTGTAAGTGTAAATTTATTACTAAAATAACATCAATAACAAAATTATCATAGCATAAAGAGTTTCAATTTCAACACCAGGTGGGTAACTTGGTCTTAATTAAGGAAATGGAAGTTTTTGTCTTCAAAATGAATAAAGCTAAGTGCTGGTTCATTAATCATCTGGGTGGGATTTTGTTCATTGTACAGTAAAACGTCATGCTATTCAAATGCCAGGAATGTTACTTTAATGAAATTGTTTAATCTATCATTATTTCATAATTGACACATTTTCTTTGTTATTCAACAACATTTATTTAACTTACAACCCTGTTGAATATTAACAAACTTAAAGTCCGGGGAGGGCTTGATAATGTAGCAGGAAAGAGCGGGGCTGATGAATTGAATTTGATTGTAAATGAGAGATTTATCTATATAAATCCTTCGTTTCAGGGATTTATCTGTATAAATCTCTCGTCTCAGGGATTTATACAAATAAATTCCTGAAGCGAAGGATTTATTAGAATTTCTACAAATTAATCCCTCATTAATTATTTACTTTCCAGTTACTCAACAGAACCTTGCTCATCCCGAGAAAATCAAATTCTTCCTCTTGACAAATTTCGGCCTACATTTTCGACAATAACGTCATCTGCAAATGTACTTCACTACAAACAATATAGAGAAAAAATACATGTTTCTTTTCAATTAAGTTTTCAGTCTTTCGAGATTATAAAGGTACACTGATTAAATGTCACAGGTTTCGTTTCAGGAATTCCAGTTTCATCACAACCCTTAGAAAATTTACAAGTGGTTTCTTCTTGCAGCTCGACTTCAAATTCGATGGGTCCGTCCGCTTTAATTCTTCCGCACACGAATTTTGTAAAGCAGGCTCAATATTAGCTACTAGGCCGTCTAAAATAGAATCAATACTAAAATTGTGCCGTAATATTTCTTCCGAAAAACTATTTTAAGTAAGGAAAAGCTCCTCATCGCTATACATGCCGTCCACAATGACAGCACAAAAACAGAGAAATGAGTCGTTGGAAAGCATTCGTACATATATACCGAAAAACTAGTGAACAAGAACAAAAACAAAATATCAAACAATAGAACACATAAACAAAGAAACAAAGAAAATGCAGTGCTAAGTCCCTTATGGACTCACATATCAAAGTACAAAAAAGTCGAAAGCCTTTTATTGGTATACAAGGCCCTTCATTGCCTTGCACCTTCTTATATTTCTGACCTTTTGAATTTTAAAACATACTCTAGGTCATTGCGTTCTTCATGTAAAGAATATTTAGTGGTTCCAAGAAGCAGATTGAAAACATATGGAGACAGAGCTTTCTCTATTGCGGGACCTAAATTGTAATACGATTTACCTCTAAAGATTAGGAAATGTGCTTCAGTGGCACATTTAAACTTTTTTATTTAACTTAGCACATAGGTTACGAGATTTCTTTTGTTTTAAGATGTTTTTGATTTATATAGTAGATAACTTAGGCTATATTTAAATTACATTGTATATTTTAGATATTTTATAATTAAGATTTTTTATATTCCATTTTGTAATTAGTTAGCGCTTTGGACAATTATTGGATTTTAGCGCTATATAAATAAAATTATTATTATTATTATTGTCACGGAGGAATTCGCAACAAGTTTTCACAGTCCTGTGAGAAACGCACACATCAGGTTGCTTTCATTGTATCTGCTTTGATCCTACGAAGGTGTGACCGTACTAATTAGCCGGTGTTTGGCCCCTTGAACAAAGGATCGTTATATAAAGATCCCTCATGAATAATATCATGAAATAAGTCAGATAAATACCGAGAACGGAGGTATTAATCCATATACATCCCTCGGGCCGTACTCCGTTCTCGGTATTTATCTCTTACTTACTGAATCTTTGGGTCAGCTAATTGCAAATCCGAGAAGCTATTATTTCAAATGAAGACCCCAAATCAGTATTTAAATAGACGGGATTGCATGAAAACAGACAACAGAAGCAGTCAGTGTAATGCCTTTTAGGTTCTTGTTATTACAAGTTTGCAAACATATGTTTTTCTTGTGGTTATTTCATCTTTGAAGGTTGATGCATGACAACAAAATTAAGGATTTACCACGTGAAATCTTCCATAACATCACTGAAATAAAAATACTGAAAGTGAAAGAGATGTCCTTGTTATTACATGTTTTACATCTTATACAAGCGCTCAGAATTTCCTCAAATATTTTAGTATTAAGCACCTGTTGCCTGCCTATTCACTTGCCGGTTCTTATATCAAATAGATGTTGTTTTAATTAGAGGGATGACATAGTCTTTCCGAGTGATTCTCTACTATAATTATTTGGCAAGATTAAGCATATGCACAAGTATTATCTTTGATACTTTACTAGAATGATATGCAATTTATGTCATTCACTGGCTCCAGTTGTTCGAAGAGTGGATATTAACCTTATCGAACGGATAAATCACTAACCAGCGGATAAGCGTGTGTTAGTTGGAATACATTTTATCCACTCAACAGCGTCTTCGAGAGTGATAGAAACTGAAATACAATACGACATACAATCAATATATAAAGTAACGCCTATGAATAGGGTGTGTGTGTGTGTGTCGCGTGCGGTTGCCAATTAATCCCTTTGAGCGGAATGCCCCAAAGGAAAACAGTGATATCAATACCCACTCTTAGTAAAGCTATACTCAGAAGGTGAGATGTAAAGAAGTGGGTACAAATAGCTCACATTCAGTAGAGCTAATCATTTAATGTCAGCCCAGCATGACCACTAAAGACATCATGAAATCACTACAAGAGAGCATTTGGACAGCAATATACAGTGTACGCCTTGCCGAGTGAGTGGCGTGAGTGGCTACATTAGTATTGAAACAGCCCTTTGCGGAAAAGGATTTGCGCACTCGGACAACATCCTCCATGTTGGAAAGTTTCATGGTTGGCCTGTTTCCAAACCAATGTTTGATATTTTATTTTTCAATCTTTTTTATTTTATTTATTATTATTATTATTATTATTATTATTATTATATTGTAATTTAAATGCTTTTATTGATTTTTTTACACTTCAAATCACAGAAACAGCAATTAAAAACTAATTACAGCTACTACACACTAAAATACAATAATAAAACAGATTAAACTAATTATAATACTGGAACAAATTACGCTACTAATTACAACTCAATACAACATTACTACACTAACACTACTTTAGATTTTAAGCGAAGCACTCTTTTACATGCACTATATAAATAGGTTAAACGATGGAGGGGACACATATAGAGAGATGGAAATGGAGGGCACCCATACTACGAGCCTACATATGCCAAAAGCTTTTCCCATTTGTTGAAATGTTTTGTTAATTTGTTCCGCCTACTTGCTATTGTTTTCTCCACTTGATATACAGCCTTGTTCTTGGCCCTGTAAACCCGTAAAGTAGGATGCGTGATATTTAACTTACATTTATAAATCTAAAATTTAGCTGTCAATATTAAATGATTTAAAATATTAAAGTCGTCTCCTATATTAAATACTCCAAACAAAATGTCTATTATTGCGAAGGGTTTAATCTTAATTTTACACTTGCTAAGCCAAGAGGAAAAAGCTTCCCAAAAAGTCTTCGTCATGTCGCGATAGAAAAATAAATGCTCGGTAGATTCAATTTATCGTTTGCAAAAAGTACATAAAGGCGAATCAATCATTTTTAGCCTAAACATCTTTTCATTTGTAAAAACTATATTATTCAATACTTTATATTGGAATTCCCGAATTTTGGTTTCAATTGTAATTGTAAAAGGTAGGGAGCATATTTCGCTCCAATCAGTTTAAAAGTTCTCCTGGAACTTCTTTTGAGCAGTTGGAGGCATTTGTTTTTTACTTTTAAAAGCGGTGTAAAGCAATTTGGATGAGACCTTTGACAAAGCTACCTCAGAGTTTTCCATCTTTAAATAAATTATGTCATCGATGTGTGAAGGGAGATGCTGTACACTTTGTCTAATTATTTGCCTCCATTCACCAGCGATTGCATCAACAATACTCATTAATTTAAAATGCTCTAATGGAGAGAGATTCGCATTTAACACGTTAGCACCCTTTAGAAAGACTCCCTCGTCAGAAAGGAGGTCACCGATTGTAACAATTCCTTTAGAAAAGAACTGTTTTTCAAAGATTGAGAGCTTTTGAACAGTTTCATTCTTGTTATTCCAAATAACGTGATGCACAACGTCTCCATATGTACGTATCGAAGAGGCATTTAGTACCGACCAAGCATTAAGACACTCTTTATAAAAGGCAGGAGGGTAGACAGGTAACTTTCGGGTATCAAAATTACATTTAAGAATGAATTTTCCACCTACTGGAGAGAGAAAGTAATCTAATATTAACTTCCGAGAACTACTGTTTTTTTCGTCTACAAATCTTTTACGTAACATCACCCTCTGTACTAGAATAAATGATTGGATGTCTAGCATCCTAAGCCCACCATCTTCAATGTCATTGATAAGAGTGGATCGCTTGATTTTATCATTGCCTTTCCAAATAAAATGATAAATGAACTTGTTGATCTCTTTAATCAATTTTTCTGTAACTGCAATCAGCGCCGCCTTACTTAAAACTTTAGGTATAATAAGGGATTAAACAATTTGTATTCTTCCGAGTAATGTAAGCCCTTCTCCACTTCCACATATTCAATATATCCTTGATAGACTTAAGGACAGAGACGATATTTGCTTTCATCCTTGATGGTGTATGATAATCAAACACAATTCCCAGGATTTTAATTGATTTTCGTACTTTATGAGGATACTTAGTTTGATCCAAATGATATCTACCGATTGCAAAGATCTCCGTTTTTTCATTATTGACTAGGAGGTTAGAGAATTTAGGAAAAAGCTGCAGTTGCCAATAAACGATGATATGAGGCAATATCTCTGAGAAAGCAAGTCATGTTATCGGCAAAAGTGTTAGTTTAATATCTTCCTTATTAATTAAATTACCTTTAATATCCTTATCATCTCGAATTCTACAAGCAAGCACTTCAATGGCCAAAATGAATAATACAGGTGACAAGGGATCGCCCTGCCTAACGCCACATTGAATGTTGAACAAATCAGTAGTAAAACCATTGTTTAAGACACAATTTGACACATCATTGTAGAACGTTTTGATCCATTGCACAAATTGTCTTCCGAAGTTAAATTTTTCCAGGATTTTAAGAAGGAAAAAATGATTCAAAGAGTCGAATGCTTTCTCAAAATCGATTGCGAGAAGAATACCTGAATTGTCCGTAAATTTAGCAAATTCAAGAATATCTTCAATTGTTCGGACTCCGTCGAGTATTGACCTTCCTTTTATAAAACCATTTTGATTAGAGTGAATAAGCTTAGGTAAAATCGATTCTAGTCTTCTTGCAATCGCCTTTGAAAAGATTTGTATAAAAGCTATGGATCTCTGTCATTATTTGTTTCGGATCCGTTATGCATTCATCATTATCCTCCACTAACTTTCTAACACAGCTTTTTTTCTTTTTAGAATTTTCGAAGTTCAAAAATTATTTATTACTTTTCTCACCGTGTTCGTACCAATTTGCTCTTGAGCGTATTATTGCTCCCTGCGTTATGTATTCATATTGTTTATCGCATTCAGGTTGTAAAATCTCCAGATCGTTTAAGTTTTGTTGATTGGGTTGCTCATCACACTTTGCTGTGTACTCTTTAATCTTTTATCTAAGTTTGATCATTTCTCTCTTCTAACTCTAGCCTTCCTTTTGCTATACATAAATGGTTTCATATCGGATTTTGTATTTAACGAAGTCCCAAAGGACCCTAGGATCCTGAATTTCTTTACCATCTTCCAGCCAATCAGTGTATTTCTCAGTTACTAAAGAAATATATTCATCGTCTTCTAGAAGACTGGAATTAAATTTCCAACAGGAAGGACCCCTTTCTGTCTCGTCAATTCTGTTAAAATGCATTATTATGGCGGAGTGATCCGTTCTTCAGTATTGCGGGAATAATAGGTACATCTTCTACCTCTTCTTGGACACTACTGCTTATTAACCAAAAGTCCAAACGGCGCTGTATTATTTGGTTTTTTGTCTCCATATAAAGCGCTTAGCATCTGGATTTCTTATTCTGCAAATATCAATCAGGTCGTAAGATGAACACAGATCCTCGATATTTCTACAAGATTCTTTCACTTGAGGTTTACCTCCAGTTCCACCCAAAACGGCGTCAAGAATAACATTAAAATCGCCCCCAATAACAACTTCACAATTTTCCTCTAATTCCAGTTTATCTAGTTGTTTTTGGATTTCCTCGAAGAAGATGCATTGATCTTTGGTTTTATTTGGAGAATAAATATTAACAAAAGCAAACTGGTGTCGCTGAAAAATATCTTTCAAAATAATGAATCTTCCTTGCTCATCTTCTTGGTTTTCCTCAATATTATAATCAAATTTGTCTTTAACAAGAATCATAACCCCCCTACTATGCTCCGATCCATGACTGAAACTGTGACTTCCAAAAATTCTCGACTCCCGGAGTGCTATACGTTTCTTGTAAAAAGATAATATCGGATTTCTCTTTCGTTAACCAGTGAAAAAGTGCCTTTCTCTTGCCAAAAGAACGAATCCCCCGAACACTTAGAGCGTGATAAGATTCTAAAATTTAGATTACGTTTCGTGAAGATTACAAAACGGACACCTCAATAAAGATATAACGGAACAATAAATATGTCGAGAAGCATCTGCATACGTAAACCTCAGGTCATAGGTGCCCTGCATGTCCCTCACACAAACACAATACGCAATTAACCCAAATTAACCCAATGTTTGATTTTGTTGGATAGCCAGTTTTGATGTATCAAAGCCTTGCAGAATCATGTCCCTTAAGAACTTTGGCAGAAATAACGATTTTATTAAGAGCTGCAAGCTCGATGATTCTATTTGTAAAGTTTGAAACATTCTATCAAATTGATGCTGATTTGTTTAACTTAACAGTAAAATGCGTAACAACAAGCTGAGGAGACTCTATCATGATCAGTTTCGAGGCTTGAATGAATTATACGATTTGTAAGTTGTAAATCATAGTTATAAAAACTTGCAGTGCTTGACTCTGGGGCTTG
This sequence comes from Pachyseris speciosa, assembly GCA_016490735.1. Taxonomy (NCBI): domain Eukaryota; kingdom Metazoa; phylum Cnidaria; class Anthozoa; order Scleractinia; family Pachyseridae; genus Pachyseris; species Pachyseris speciosa. Next base: position 330,571 of record JAEMWC010000027.1, read on the forward strand.
ATTAAGAGTCCCCACTCCCCAATAACCCTCCAGAATTGAAACCAACGTGATTGAATGGTGAATTCCCAGTTCGGGAGGCTTGCTTGTTTCCTTTTATGATGTACATAATAATATCTGATGCTGTTCCTTTTTAGGTATTTGTCTCAAAATGAACTTCGAGAGTTGCCAGAAGGGATTTTTAAAGGCCTGAAGAATCTGTTGTCCATGTGCGTAATGAAAAAATTAAAAGTGATAGCTGAGTTAATCGTTTGTTCTCGATTTAGTCACATGCATGTAGGTCGCAACGTTTTGACCGCTACTGTGTAGTAGTGTAAGTAGCGCCATAGTTGCTGGTAATTGGTACGTTTCGATCCTCACCTAGACTGTTGTTGACAGGCCAATTTCAATACTGAAATCGTTCCCTTGAAAGTCCGCTTTGGTAAGGATCGGCAGTTATGTTGCTTAATCATGGGTATCCAGGTTTCAGGAATTTCGATTCCACTGTCTCTGTTGATGTTGTCAGGGTTAAGTCTTATCACAGAGCGGATAATGTCTGGTCACACTACTGTGTTCTAAAACTACGGGGAACGGAGTTTGACCAAGCCGTATGTCTCTGTCGTGTTCCTTAATCCTTTCATGCAAAGGTCTTCCCGTCTCTCCAATACAGACCTTACCACACTCGCAAGGAATCTTGTACACTACCCTGAACTCCGTCTTGTCTTAATAGATGTGATCAACTAAGTGTTGTGTCAGATCTGAAAACAATTTACACTTCTTGTTGTAGGCAGCGACGAAGAGTCTCTGATACTGAACCCTTTGAGAAGAGTTTCTTTTCTTCAGAGATAACTGATGATTTGATTAAGAAGTGTTTTGATCGATCGTACAGGCGATAATAACGCGTTTCAAAGATTAAGGTTGATGTGAATCATATGCTTGGTACTAGTTATTATGTAAAGGCTCTCTGTAGTCACTGGTAGAGAGGAACCCATTCAAACCTCTAGCCACCAACATGCCAAGAAAGGAGATTGTGTTGCCAGTCTCGGTTTCCGCCATGGTGAAGCGGATCGACGTGACGGCTGTTGACCATTGGGTTGTTGTATAGCCACTAACGCATTTATTCTGCTTAGTTTTAATTTTATGCAACCTAGTTTTACATGCAATGCCCCAGCTTGTGATACCATAGTCTGACGTCAACTCCGTCACGATTTTGTTCAAAGTGGGAAAGGTTTTCGTGTGCACACGTCAAAGGGTTATCAGCTGCACTTCGTCGCTGCCTTGCATAACACAGGAAACGACCTGTTTTTATATCTGAAGTGAACTTTTCCTATTTTTATCATTTGTATGTATACAACATTTTTCCTCAGTAACGTTGTTGACAATAAGATACGCAGAGTGTCACTACAGACATTTATTGATCTTAAGGATCTGCGTTTCCTGTAAGTAAACGTCATTGCTATATTTTAATTTATAAAACTAATAAACAAAAACCATCAGGGTAATTACGATGGGTCAAACCAGAAGATACTGCATTTGGTACGAATTGTGATAATTTTTTGAGTCAGTGGATTGGACTACCAACATCAAAAACTGTCAACAAAGTAAAAAGTTTTGTTTGAGACTTATAATTAAAGGGTAATATAATCTTCTAGTCTTTTTTATTGATGAGTCATCCACAACACAATAACTTAAATTGAATTAGGTCATTCACACATCCGAGATGTGGTTGAAAAATTCCTTGAGCCAAATAATTGCAAAGGTCTGTGCATTGTTGGGTGTTACATGTTGCGTCCGTTGTATGTTGTTGCGTGTTGCTGGGAGTTATTACGCAAAATTTGAAACTGGTCAAACTTTTGAGCCAACAACTCCCAACATTTCTTTTGTTCCGTGATCACTGAAGCCTTAAGCACAACAATGTTGCATCCGTTTGTACAGCTCATCCAACATTGTTGGAGCCACGCACGCGCATTACATATGGTCTCCACGGGGATGCACGTGCGTCATAGTACACGACGTACACATGTGGGATTTTCGCAAGATGTTGTTGAAGTAACCCTCCTCCTTTCTCCTCCTTATCCACGCCCTTACCGTCGATTGCATCTAACCGTGAACGCACGTCCCAAAACACGTGACGTCAAACGTCTGCGTTTCAGGTGTACACTTTCAAGTTTTCTCGACCAAATGTGACGTTCCTTCGGTGTTATCGTTAGAAACCGTGAAAGACCGCAAACTGTACTAAGCTTATCCTCTGAGAAAAGTCCAGCTTCTTAATCTCCAGCAAGGAAAAAAAAAACGCCTTTTGTGTTAGCCAGACGAGTGTTGAACAAGAACCACAAAGGTCACAACGTGAAGCCAGCATCTCATGCCCAACAATTAGACGAAAATTACAGTCTCCTGGAGAAAGATTCATCAAGAAAAACGCCACGCTATAGAGAAATAACTTGCCGAAGCGGCTGATAAACGAAAAGTGCTTGAAGACTGTTACCGAAGAATCAGGGAGGCTGCTTCAGAAAATAATCTTTCCGGCCGCCGATGTAGTAATTGCTATTACCGCAATCATACTGTTCGCAGTTGTCAGATGGAAAAGTGCGAGTCGAACGCGAACTGCTCGACTTCTGCACCTTGCTCCCAAACCGTTAATAATTTTGCTGTTATTTTTAGAAGACAGCTGGTTTCTGACTTGTTGATGATTCGTTTTTCCCCATTTATGCAGCAAATGGCAGGATGTTTTAAACAAAGTTCATTTGTTCTCGACATTGCACATGTGTACATCCTTTATGCACCAACTTAGCAACTGGTGAATTATAATTGCCGTTTTCTCAGAAAAATTCAATAAATCGAAACGAACTGTAAAACAAAATTGTAATTATTTGATGGGGATAGACTGTCAACGTTGCGTGGCTCAATGGACAATGTTTGACCAATCAATAAACAAAGTGAGTCCACACAACGATTTTGTACGTATTAAGGGTGAAATTTCGACGTTTTGTGGTTTATTTTCTTGCTTTTTACTGGCTGTGCACACTTTGATAACGCGAAATGGTGAATGAAAACAGTGCCGAAAATGTTTGATTAAAGCCCCGTTCAAGCCGACAGTAGTGATAGTTGATGACAGTCGATTATAGTTTTAACTATCATGCGCGTTTGAACACGAACTATCATGCACTATCATCGACTATCATAAACCATCATTCACTTTGAACCTGCTCAAAAATCTCATGATAGTCAATGATAGTTTTCGCCGTTTGACCACGCGCATGATAGTTCATGATAGTTTTGGACTTTTCAACTGTCATCGACTATCGTGCACGGTTTGAACGGGACTTAAAGTTCAAACATGGAAAACCATTTGATGCAAAGTTGAGAGAGGCGGCTATAATACACTCAAACATATTCTTTCAAAACGACGTTGGATGAAAATGTTTGATCGTTTAGCCGGGGCTTTAGAAAAGTTTCACGCAACGGGATACAGACAGCGGACCTTTCCCGAGAAAAGGACTTTGTAAAAATCGTGTGTCTGAATAACTTTCAACAAATACATTCGGAATTATATTGATCTACAGGCCTTTTTACTTTTGGCTTTTCGCATTACATATTGTGATAATTACAGAGCAAAAATTGGCGAAAAAAACAGCCAAAATATAACTTTAGCTGAATCACAGTAACTTAGACAAATTTCTTTCAAACAGTTATAATCATACTCGTACAAGGCGGCGAGGGATTCAAACTTAGTTCTGACTCAGATGACTAGAATATTTCTCACACGTCCATGGTATACGTAATAACGATAACATCGTATTTGTCCCAAATTACAATTCTGTCGCTCATATAAAATCTACATACTTCGTGTAGTAGACTTACATGTCGGCAGCTGTTATATCCCCGATAGTATAATATCCTCACTGCATACTCATTACCTCATCGCATAAGGTGAAGTTATGGGAAGATTTCGCGACTGCTGAGGCAATAGGCATGCAACGAGGATAAAACGTAGAGTGCTGTCAACCGTCACCAGGGGTGGTGGGCGGGTCGCGAAAGTTGGCCGTCGTTCCGGAGTACAGTTAAAATGACCACGTTTCAGGCAGGGCGATAAAATATATACTCCAAGACCGCAAAGCATCAACATCGCAATAAGCGTGCGCGGAAACGGGGGAATTCGAACGCATAATGAAAACTTCTGCCACGAGCTAATTAATTATGCAGTGAGAATAGTGCCTTCGCAGGCAGTCCCCTTGTTTTTTGTTAAATTTTCTAAGCTAATAACTTTCCTTAGGCGTTCTATAGAGGCCGGCGCTCACCTTTCCGTTGTTGATAAGTATATCTTAGTGAGGGACGCAACCTTTTCGTTGTCGATTTCTTTACCGGGGATCGCGCTTCAGATCGCGGCCGCCTTTTGGCGAACCAGGTGTTTAGACTTAAAGACCGGAAGGGATTTTTACTTAAGTTCACACTTA